>JAAWXA010000031.1:1546762-1800734 GCA_038090715.1 Florisuga fusca | reverse complement strand
CCCCCGGCGCAACGCCCCCACCCCTTCCCACCCGTGTCTGCTTCGCAGGGGAAAATACAACTCTCCGTCCCCGCTGAGAGCGGTCGCGTATTGTCTCTGTTAAGTTCTGAAATAATCATAAGCCGCGGAGCCGAAGTGCCTTAATGTATTTGACGCGATGTTTATGGGTTCTTTAGTAAATAAATATTTTATCTGGGAGCCGTAATGCCGGGGATTATCAGCAAAACAGCGCAGAAGGCATCCATCTACCATCCGACTCTGGGTTTCTTTCCACTCGATGCCTGTTTTCGCTCTGTGACTCAGTCCCACGGGCAGCGTTAGGAGGGAGGAGATTTTTTGTTACAGATTCGTCATGAGCCGCTGCCTTGCCTGACGGCCCCGTGCTCGGGCAGTAGGCTGAGGGGGGAGCGAGGGACCCTCAGCCGAGACTGTGGAGCCGCCGGCACCCTCTACCTGGGGCCTCTCCGCAAGAGGCGCAGGCCCAGCCAGGACCCGGTCCCTATGCCCGACCGGGAGCGGTGGCTGAGCGCGGCACCGCGGGCGGCTCGCACAACTTCGGGGACGGGGCTGCGGCTGCCCGCCCCCCGAGGACCCCTCCTTAGGAGGGACGGGCTGTCGGGTCCCCCGGCGGGACCGTGGGAGCCTCGGGCTAATTGGAAGCACGACCCTCCAAGGCGTGAAGATACGCTTGAAGAGTTTAGGGGACATGCTTTGCCCCCCGCCTCTGCCCAGCATCAGCCTTTATTTCCCTTCTTAGGCAAGCTTGCCTAAGAATTTTTTTAAGCACCGGGTTTTTTTTTTGCGTATGGAGGAGCTCTCTTTTTCATTTCGTTAGTGTTTTCCCCATAGCAGTTTGAACTTCAGGCATTTTGCAGATTCACATCTCTTTCCAGGTGACAGAAGCAGCTGGCTTCAGGCTCCACTGTCAGTTAATGCAGCCTGGGTCATCACATAATAAACACAAGACCAGTGTATAATCATCTGAAGCCAGGCTGAAAGTTTGTAAACTCAAATCCAGAGAAGACTAGAACCAGGATGATTTGTCAGAATGTGTATTTCAACGCTCTCAAGCCCCATGGTCATTTAGTTTTTCTGTTACTTAAACATGAGATTGTTCGGTTACTTGGTGTGGCACAGAAGCTGTCATACATACATTCTCTGCAAAGAAATCGTTCTAATAAAGTAATTTACGACAAAATTAATGACAAAAAGCAAGCAGTTCACTGTTTTACTCACAGTTGGGTGATACAGTGCATGCAATTTCCTCTACTACATCTTCTCCTTTCAGTGCTAAGAATATAGTTTTATTAATATCAGTTCTAACTAATGTTTCCAACAGTTGTCTCACCAGTGTGCTCACTCTTCCCTTTCTCTGCTTGAAACTGACAGAAAGGTAATGGAGATGGTCTGAAACACAGATAAACCCTGGGAAACGCTGTCCTGAATTACAGAGCTACTATACCCATTTAGATGCGGATCTGCAATGAATTCAGTGGTACACTGCCAATCACACGGAAGTGCTAATATATGCCAAAAATCCTCAGTGCACAACTCCTAAACTGGTATAATAGGGGGATATGCAATGGCAGGTGGTGTTACAAAATCGTCATAGAAAGAAGGAGAGAGGTTTGTTAATACAATATGCCTGTCCTTCGTGCTGACAGGTGACAAGGGGTCAAGCTGCTAATGAAGGTCTACTCCACTGAGGCTGTAGGCTCAGAAGGTGGCTACTTGAAAACCTCTTTCTTCCTCCAAGGTGGTATATGGGCTGCTGCTTTTCAGGTTACTGCATGCACACATTCTTCCAAATCCTCCGTGTCGCTCCAAAGTACTGGACAAAGATGAGGGAAGAGGCTCCAAAAAACAGCCTTTTGATTATTCATGAATCGTCTTAGTTAATGGAAAATTGTGCCTCCAAGTCAAATTGACGAGAGGAGAGGAAGCAGGGTACCACACCACAAGATCTGCATTTCCAAGAGACTCCCTTTAGCAAGATGTACACTTGTCAAAATTAATGTAGAATACACAAGAATCACTGGTTTGTGTCCCTGCTCACGCCGGCCTTTCATGCACATAATACACTGCAGCACTGTGAGAGCTCCTCTCCTGTTCCGCAGTGCCATGTTACCCACGACCTGCCAAACTCTGCCTCCCTCGTGGTGTTACACGTGCGTGTGGGAGTAGATAGCAGCAGGGATGCAGAGCCCTGCTGGCAGATGAGCCCCAGGGCAGGTCCCCTGATCAGCTCCTGCCCCATCTCACCCTGGGGTGCAGCAGTGTATGCACACATCGGACAAGAGGAAGGCCCAAGTACAGCCTTCCTGGATGATACACAGGTTTTTAGTGCTAACTGCCAGAAAGCACTCCCATTTAACTGTACGCAGGCAAATGTGGTTTGGTATGTCTCCATTTTCCCAGTCTGATATTATGCTGCCTACTGTGGGGGCAGAGGGAAGGCCATAAGGAGGGCAGCTGCAAAAATCTGCATGTTTCCCTCTGAAGTAAATGCATGCTAAATATACTTTGAGAGAGAGTTATTCTAAAATAGTAAATTAAAAGGCCTAAATAATAAATTCCAAACAAAAGAAAAACCTTTGAATGATAATGAGTAAAGAAATAGGAAATTTACTGGGCACCAAGTGGAAAGTAAGAATTTTATGGACTATTTCTGGACAATGCAAGTAAAAAGTGAAATTTTAAAAAATCATCTTCAACACAGAAACAGATTATCTAATTTTAGAATATTTGCTTGACATAATTGTTGCCATTAAAAAAAAAACAAAAAATACTGTCCATTACAGAGAAAGAGAACACTTCAGCCCAGACAAAAGAATCAAACCAGCCAAAGTACCACCCAATTTTTTCAAAATCCAAACAAAATATCCCCCCACCAGCTCCCTGCCACCAGCCCAAAGTTGCTCCACACAGTTATTTGGATTTGTCTGCTTAAAACCAAGCAGTCAAATCACTTGCCCTTCTGTGTTTTCCTCTCTCATCAGTGGAAAGAGTTTTAAATGTCATATTACAGTGGGACTATTTCCATGTATTTATATGGACATCTCATGTAGTTTCTCTTTCACAGGAGGGAGGGCTCCTATAACCTAGAACAGCCTCTATCACTTTAATGCTTATTCTCAGAATATTGCTATTTATGACACTGCCTGTGAGTTGTGTGATTCAGTTACCAGCAGAACTGAATTAATTTTCTTAAGGGCAATTGTCTTCTGGGGATATTAGGGTTTGAAAAATACTGAAAAGGAGCAGGCAGAGGAATTTTCAGCATTTTAGTTCCTGTACAACCTCACAATTCGGCACTACTACAGATTTTATTTTAAAATTTTTTTTTTTTTTAATCTCAGTGATTCTATCTGGTAATCAATGGAAACTAAATTTAGTCAGAGAATTTTTGCTGTCCTAGCAATTAATAGCTCAGTAGACTTACACTGGGTAGAAATAAACCTTTATCAACACTTTTCCTACACTATTAATTCCTGCTGCCCACAAAAAAGGCCTTCCAAAACTAAAGACAGGTTTGTAAATGTATTTTTATTATGTTGCAGCAATGAAAATATATATATACTACTGATTTTTCCCCAAAATATTAAATGAAAATGCAATACATTTTTGCCCACATTGTGTTCTTGAATGCTTTGGAATCTGTAAAGACCCCGACATAAAGAAACTGAAGAAACTGCACAATTAGAGACTGAAAGGTATTATAGTGCTGCACTTACATTGCAAATGAAGTCAGATGTCTCTGTTTAATCAAATATAGCCTCAACAGTCTCTGTTTTGTGGGTATTAGAAACAATAAACAAATATACACAGAAAACATCACAAACAGTAAATTGGTTATTTAAATACAACTGTATCCAACATAGCTGCTAAACACTGGACAATGTTTGAGGTCATCAGCACATCCACATGCTCTTCTAAATGACGTTTTGGGTCCTGTAATACAAAGGATACCGTGAGAGAAAAGACTGAAACACGTCTCTGAAGGATTTCATTTACTTGAGGTCTATTTAAGATGACTGTGAATTAAGGAACACAGGACAGTAATACTCCTATGTTTTCCATTCTAATGAGGCCTAGCAAAAAACTGTATTTCCATGAATAAGATTTTATTAGTCCATGCTATCACTCAGATAGATGGAAGATAGGTTTAGGAAGTAAATTTCTATCCAGCATCTGAAGAGTAGCCATGAGAGCTGTGAGTTTTAAGGAAAACACACAGCATGTAGAATTTACTATGTGTCTCACTAAGGCAAATATTTTAATCTTAGTTCTGGTTCATTACAATTTGTTTGAATATATTTGTACAAATGTGTGTTTTAATGCTTGAAAGATTCAAGCTTAATCTAACACAGCCTTTGAGGAGTTGTGTTGATTGCAAGAAAATCAGTATATTTATACCTGCAAAAATGAACAAACACACAATACTATGTTCAAGTATTCTGAAAAATAGAATGTTAAGCCTGAGCAGTGTTCTGAAAATACACATACACACACACTATTACTCAATTGATGTGGGCTTTTGTGGGCATCTGCACAGAACAAGATTATTTCTGGTTCTAAACTATACTACTCCATGTCCTCAGTTTCAGAATTGAGATTAAGTAATTAGTCTCCAAATACTGCTACATTATCAGGCAATTTAAGAAACATCTCCAAAGCATTGTAGTATTATTGTAGCACTCATGTGTGTACAGAAATTCAAATAGGGAAGACAATCATGTGGGAATTTAAACTTTTTTGAAGAGAACTATTGTCAGAATCTAATGAACCTATCTACATTATCACAAAAGTGTACAACAACATCTACAAACTGTCTTTCTTAACCCATTTTCAAAGATCATGCAGTTCTCTAATATTCAATCTGTTCCTACCAAAATATGCAATCTAATAACATAATATCCCTATTGTGATTATGACTGTTTACAAAGCTTTTTATAGACGATGGGTAAAAATAAAAAAATCATGGGAATTACTTAACTAAAGCATTTTATAATTAAAATAAATGAAAAGGCTTTTTTTAAAGACCTGTAAAAAAAAAAAAAAGATGTCTTTTTTCATGTTTGTGTAATGATTAAAAAAACTAGTGGAACTCAATTTCTGTTTGAAATGACATCATAACCCTTAAAATACAACCCATCTTACATGTTTTATATATGTATTTATGTATGTGTAGGTGTGCATAAACTCCATTGTTCTGAATGCTACAAAAATACACGAGTGACTGAACAATAGTGCAGATGTGTTGTGACATAGCTGCTAGAAGCTGACACGTAAGAGCAATCCAGAATACTTTAAATTCTACTGCTACTAGCAATACAATAAATACTGGTCCTTTAAGGACATGCTGGATATTTTTAAAACCATTTCTTGTTTTCATAGCCCTTTTTGAATTTGAACACAACCTCTTAAAATTTTGGTTTGCTCTCCTCTCCCTCACCAGAGCACATTTGCTCAACCTTTACCTGAAATCAAATGTAGAAACAGTTTTTTGTCAAGTCTTCTACAAAGACATTACATCCTGACATCACAGAGGGGTAGAATAAATTGAGTAGGTGTTTTCAGTTTCAGCTGTGGTCCTAAACTGTTTTTCTTCAACAGCAATACAAAGCAATGCAGCTTACTTGCATATGTGTATATTGGAGCTAAGCATGGACAGTGTGTTTGTGAACTGAGGAAAAGGGTGAACTGCTTCTTTAGCCGAAATAATGTATAGACAATATTCCCACTTTTTTTTAGTAACTACCATTTTTACTATATTTTTTAAAGCCTCCACAGTTTTGGCCTCTCTCTTACACAGACTTTGATATCTTTATGCCTGCTCTTGGAAACAAGTTTAAAAAGAAAAAATAAATTAAACCCACCACATCTCAGAACTGCTCCTCAGCATGTTATAGAAATTCCTGTAGAATACAACTTGCAGATATTCTACTGATTACCTACAGTCAAAAGCCTTGCTCCTTACACAAATCTTCAACAAAAATGAATTATTTGGAGCACTGAGAGTATCTTGCACAAAGAACTAAAACGACCTATGCACATGTAAAGAAATTAATATTTAGAATGAACGAAGAATATCATTCCACCTCACTCTAATTCATCACACCTCACCTGCTTGCCAACATTTTTTATTGCCAGCTGTTCAGGTGTCATCTTATCTTCTTCTTCAACAGCCTGTGAAAAAACACAGAAAAGGTCACTGTTTCAGGTTTCATTTACTTTTTCCCCAAGCCACAAGATTCTGAAAATATAATTCTCTTTCTTAAAACAAAAACAACAATAAAATAAACATTTCAGAAAGTCAATAGAGAAGGTATTTAGCTTCTCAGCAGATGTAATTTTAATTACTAAGAGTAGGTGCAAAAGATCAAGTCAAATATTCATGAATTGCTTTATTGTCAGATATTCACAAAACTGGTTTTAAGCAAAAATCCTAAATGATCAATATCAATAGTTTAAGATACTTGAAGACAGTTAAACTACTAAATCAGAAACAAAAGTAATATTATCTACATTTCTTCAACTACTAGAGGTTTGATCTCAAATTTTTATACTGTTCAAAGTGAATTTTAATATATTGTTATAATGTTCTGTTGCCTTCAAACAGTGTCTTTATAAAGGAAATCCACTGGCTTAATTAGTGATTGTAACACTAAGCTTTGTTTTAAAGGACTTTAAAAAGTAAAAAAATAGCACTTGTCAAGAATGACTGACATGCTTACTACTCAGAGAGTGCTTGTTGAGATCTTGTATTTATAAAAAATATTTCTATGTGTAAGTGCCAGTACTAAAACAGCACAAATAGCTGTAATTCCTCTTTCTTACAACACCAGTAATAATTTCTTTACCTAAAAGCACATTCCATTGTGCTCTAGAATGTGTTCAAAATACTACCTACTGGAAAAATACAAATAACCTTTATTCTGCTATACTGGTCAAGTATTCCACAACCAAAAAAAAAAAGAATAATACAATCAACTGCTTATTTTAATCTACAGGAATCTTACATTCTCTTCACAAAGTAGAAATACAAAGTTGATGTGTTTATTCACATTTCAAAGAAAAACATCTAACTGAACACTTAGGTAGCTTAGAGCAAGAAGTGGCAAAGCCTGAAGACCTAATAGGCAACTTCAAAAATAAATGATACATAGTTGATTAATAAGAAATACAGCCTCCAGGAGGCCATTGAAGCCATGCTTGTGTCTAACTAACCAAATCCCAAGAAACTTTCCATGAATATTTCCATGAATGAAAAGTTTCCATGAAACTTTCTATGAATCAATCATACAAATTAAAAAAAAAACAAACAACACACTACCAAGGTCCAAAAGAGTTCCTTTTGGACAACAAATGTTTTTTTCTTACAAGTCCAGTCCTTCTGAATTCTAATCAGTCTGAATAACTCTTGTGAAAATCATCTTCTTGCTTCTGGAATTAAGTAATAAATTTCTTCATAAAAAGATCTACAGTTATACTATCATTACGGGATATGAATACCTTGTTATAATTCTTAGCTAATTCTAACATCTCCTTCACAACTGTTTCATTGAGTTTGCAATGTTCACTGTAGTCCTGGAGTGTCAAACCTTCCATCCAACTCTTCTTATGCAAATTTAGCAACATCTGTAAAACAAAACCCCTTCAGAGCATTCATCATAAAATACATTCATAATATTATGAATATATCTTTTACAGAAAACAATGTTATAACAGTAAAAACATTTTAAAAATTATCTTACTGTATTTAAATACAGGAAATACAATGATCAACTATTGTGCTACAGCAGACAATAGATTTTTGCATATGGTTTTAAAGAGAAAACTTCTTGAATCTTAAATATAAAACTGTGGCATGGAAACTGAGGTCACATTTAGGCTTTTATTTTGTAATTTTAAATTTTTGCTGTAGTTGGAGAATGCACAATTGCATTGTAGGATTGCTAACAGAAAGGTGAATATTTTAGCTGACAGATAAGGAATAGAGCTTCTGGCCTCTGACAAAGTTGAAAAATATTTTAATGGTTGGATTAAGTATATGAAGTAGTTATTTAGGTTTCACTAATTAGCCTGCATTGTATGGCAGGTGCCGTAGTTGTGAAGAAGTGAACTTCAAGAGCAACCAAAGCATGATTTGTGTCTGTCTATCCTACAAAATAAACAGCCCTAAAAACTACACAATAAACTGATAGAGGGCTAAATGTGGGGACTGTTAGAAATACCTGGAATGCTTTTACTGACTACATTCTTGAAAGAGTGAAGGAATAGCAACAAAGGCAATTTCCTGATTTTGACGATCAAAGAAAGTGTATTTTTGTGGATTTTTTGTATACTTGAGGATTGTAGAGTGGACTCTCTCAGCAGAAGTTTCAGCTTGCCTTCAGTTTATGAACATTTACTATAGACATCCTTGAGAACCCATAACTACCTGTACATTGCTATAATCTGAAAAAAAAAACCTTACAGCTTCCAAAGAAACCTGGCTTTGGAACATATGAACTAAGTCGAAAATCTGTGTCATAATTTGTATTAGCAAGATCTTAGTTAGTGACAGAAGGAGTTGTAGGCAAACTGGACATATGGACAGTTTAGCTAGGCTCTCTGGATTTTAAAATTATGGTTTGGTGTGATAGGCTCCTTATCAAATACATGAAGCATGTACTCTTACTACAGATGGAGATAACAGATCACCACCACGAGGAGGGGGTTGAGATATGTATGAACCTTCCTTGTGAAAGATGTGTAGATAGCTGCTGCCTCACAGACTGAAGTTTCCCTACTTGGTCAAGATTATTTTCCTACTTGAAAAGGTAGTAACTTACGTATTTAAAACCATTAAAGAAAATACACACTTGGAGATTCAGAAAATACCAGACTGGCCAGATTGATGCATTTAGAGTGATGACCTCTGGAAGCTTCACTGACATTTCCTCAGAGATCTGTTTTTGTTGAATCAAATTACTGTTTCCAGTAACAGTGAGGTCTTGAAAGTCTGATGCCATTCTAAAATGCCTTATACATTTCACAGATCCTCTCGACTTCTCCATTTCCATGTATATTCCTCCACTATTCAATATTGGGGTTTTAGCCCTTGAAAAGTCAAAATTAAGTGAGGAAACTATTCTGACCATTCTAACCATCGTCGTAAATATTCATCCAACTCTGACACCAATTTAATACCCTAACAAGGCCATGAACATATATAGGCAAACTGAGAATCTGTAAATCCAGGACACCACTACTTCCTGATATTTAGGGAGGTCTTGGAGAGCTGCATTCATATGAATGGGAAGCACCTTCTGTCAAATTATTATAGCCAATAAAAAACCTGACATTCCTTGGTTATACAACTCAATTTTGGAAAATGGAAAACAGCCTTCTAGTTTCAGGAATTCTAGCCTGTGAAAACCTAAGGCAGCTAGTATGTGTGTTTCAACTTAACCACTGAAAACTTGAAACTTTTCACAAACCTGTTAAGCACAGAGAACAGCATGAGGACTTTCCATAAAACAAAAATGTGGACGAAAATGTTGTCAAACTAATTATATGAAGAGTATATATTATGTGTTATATTTATATATTATATAGAGTGTGGTTTTGGCAGGTTTCAGCATCATTATTACATATTTAAGTGTTTTCAGGAATAGAGGACACCTACTCCAGGAAAGTTAAAACAACCACTGAAAGTATCAGCAGTTGAAATCATAGTATTGCCACAAATCATAAGTAGTTTGTATAGTATTCGTTGTCCTCTGAATAAAAGCTAAACCAAATACCTTCTGTTCTAGTTCATTCTTCCTGTAGTTGATGGTGATGGAATAGTAATGTCTGTTCAGTCCATGAATTAGTGCCTGTAAAATCCAGAGAAAAGTTTGCATAAAAATCACCCACCACTGAAATGAAGAAATACTAGAAGGGAAAAGTTAATTTAAATATAGCCATCCTCAATCATCACTTAAATAAAAGCAAAATCACAAAGAAACCAATACAGACACTATAACTAGGTATCAAGTAGATATACTATGACTTTTTCTCTTTCAGCATTTGTTACCTGACTGTTACACTTTCTATTTCTAAACTACAGATTTTTTTCACAGTAATAATTTTCCTGGGGAAATTGGTAACTGCAAACTGTAGATATGCAATACATATCTACAAACCTATTTCTCTCAAATCCCTCCTCTCTCAATAAATTCTGTTATCACTTCTATTAAAATACGAGGCTGTGTTACAAACAAAATAATTTTGGCTATTTTTTTCTTTTTTAATTTTAAATGAAAAAAGATTTTCTCATCATAATTATACCCCTTGCAAATTTGTCCTCAAATCTGTACATCACAATCTGATTGACTGAAATTAGGTTAAGTGACACCTACATGCATGTATTTTCTATTTTGCTTGTATGGCATTACATAATTTTTCTTTGACTTTTACCATTTCAGGATAAGTCGGATTAATATTCAGGGGGTATCTGGGGCTAAGAAAATTCTACAATAAATCCTCATCACAACTAAAACTTGAATTTGAAAAAGTTTCAAATAAAATTTTATATAGGAAGTATACATTTAGAAATGAAATATGGTTAAACATACATGAAATAAGCAGAATTAGTGTTAAATATTTCTTATGGTTCTTTCATTCCACCTATTTATGTTTAAATATATTCTTTAGAACTCTACAGAATGAATGTGCATTTGTATCTTACAGAACTTCAGCATTCAGTTCTTCAGCATTCCAAAATTACCCGTATGAACGCTGAAAATTTTCTCACACATACATTTAAAACAGGTTTCTTCTGCAAGCACATATACAAAGGTACACAACTACTGGAATGGTTACATTTACAAGAACAAGCAATTACTTCTGTCACTTATCAGTCAAATAGTAAAACACAGATTATTATGGTTGAAACCATGAGCAATAAGTAGTCTTCACTGCTATTTTCTTATCCCACTGAAAATTCTGGGGTTTGTGTTTAAGATCAAGTTATAGATATTTAGGGAGTTTTCTAAAGCTCCTAAAATTTTATAAATATCTTTCCCTTCCCTGACTAGCCTCTCTCTCTCCTTCCAAAATCACACTTTAAAAGTGAACAAATGTAAATGGCATACAATCGCCCCACTTCAAACCTGAACAGTGATTATAGTTTAGTCACTGCAACAAAGTAGATTAAAATCCATAAAATAATGTAAAGCAAAGACTGTTCTTCATGTGTTTTGCTTCAAATAAGAACTATCATTCCAACAACCCTTACAAATTAAATGCACAAAGTGCAAGTAAAAAAAAACTGTTGATAAGGGAACACAAGAAAATACACCATAAAAGGACTTAAATCACATACTTTTCCTATTCCTGAGATTAAGGAATGTGTTAAAAACCCAGCTTCTAGACCAGCTGAAATCAACTGGGTCAAATTTTATTCAATCTTAGAATAAAAGCAAAACAACACTGAAAGACCCCTCGCAGTTTTAGGACCAGAATATAATTTTAAACTATGATTTTTAGTTTAACAGTGACATTTGCACTGCCAACCTGCCAAACACCAAAACAAACAAAAATACCCACTCTAACAGCAGAAACCCAAAACTCCCATGGCCAAAATATGACATGCTGTAGTGACAGTGATCTCAAAATAATCAAATTGAACAATACTATAGGGGTTTACATAGGAGGTCATTACACATGGTCCTGAAAAGACCTGAAATATGCAAGTGTGGGCTTGTCTATATCCAATCACAAGTACTAGCTGCTTATTTCATAGTCATTTTAGTATTCACTTTTCACAAATTCAAAAATAAAAAAGTAAAACACTAGAACCCTTCTGAAGCAGACTCTCTTTAATTGTCTGACTTTTTTTTTGTTAGTATTTTTATAAATAGTAAAGGGTTTAAATGAATTAGTAATAAAAAACTAATGTTTTGAAAGACAGAGGTATGGTGATCCAATAAGTCCCAAAGGATGGCTCTCTTACAGCAGAACTTTAGCCTTTTTCAGTTCTACTGTGACTAGTGTAGGATTTTTTTCTTGGAGGTTTATCTAGCAAATATTACTTTTAATATTCAAGTAACAGATCAAAAGAGCATAGGCTTCATGGTTGCAAGTATAGGTGACTTTTAGAATGCATAGTAAGGGAAGAAAGTTTTCAGGTGAGAAAATAGAAAAACACATTGAGGCAGAAGAATGACAGATAAAAGCATTAATTGCTCCAGAGGATACTTGTTTCAGGACACAAGCTGTTTCTCAAAATAAAGTTTGCTTCATCGAAGACCAGCATTCTTGTCTTACTAGTGAAAGTCAACTGCAGAAATCAAACTGGGAATAATTTTCACAAATGCTTGCAAAGAAATAAGACAACACATTGAAAAGAAACATCACAGCTGAAGCAAATCAAACTTCTCCATTGAATATACCACTCCATTTTTTTCATTAAATTACCACATTACAGAGAAATCAGATATTATTTAATGCATAAAAGCTGAGATGCTAATAAGCAGCAGTTTTTAAATTACAGTACTGGAAACAATACCTATCTTGCATCATGAAGTATGACATCAATTGTCACTTTTAAAAGTTTGCATTTCCATAAATCCGTACCTTAGCCTTTGCTTATATATGTAGTCACACTTAGGTAGCTAATTTAGGTCTAAATTTTAAACCCTTCACATCTATTGATGTGAATTGATGAATCACAAAATATAAATGCCTGCATACAGAAAAATGCTATAGAAAACAATAAACAATTTATAGCTAACTGCTTTTAGGTAACTTTCCCCCAAATTGCTGGATAAATCTTTTAATTTACAGGACCATCAACACTGGATTTACCTGGATAGATGGCTTGTTTAAGTGACCCAGATTTGAAGTTGTTTGTCTTGGTTCATGTCCCAAGACCATCATATTAGCATTGATCAATCTGAAGGCATCAATAACAACCTGTAAAAACAAGATGTCAAGTCAATTCTTTTTAGAAAATGCAACTAATAGTGCCAAGCAACAGTGGACAAGGCACAATCAACTCTCATCTGTTTTTGGCCTTTATCCAGAAAATCATTTAATTATAATATTAATAAAAAAAGAGCCTCCTGCTGGCTATGCTATCAGCACACTACACTACCTTGTATTGTAAGGTGACACCAATTATTATCTTTTCCATGAAGCTGTAATTTTATATACATGATATCATTATACAATATTGAATTTTTACGTACACTTACTCTAAGCTTCAAAAGCATGCATATGTTTGTCACCTAAATCTTACCCAATCAAAATGAATGACAGAGAGAGACTAAAACTGAAAGTGAGCACAAGCTAAGGGACTGAATCTAAAACCCAGTCCTGTCACATCAATTATACTACCACAATACTTGAAATGACAACAAAATTATAGCCAGCAAGGAACTTGCCCCACGTATTCCCTTCTAGTCAGATGCTTTTTGCTTCTTGTGACTACAAAAGGGTTTATAAAGCATCTGATGGATTAAAAAGTCCTTGTCAGTGTCATGCTCAGGAGTAAAAAATAGAGTAAAAGAAAAGCAAGGTCATTTATGATTTAAAGGTACATGGTAAATAGTATTCAGTGCCATTTCATTGAAAATAAAGCTATTACAGATTTTTATTCTGTCCTGTGCTGAATTTGTCTAAGAAAATCTTTGAAAACAGGGAAACAGCCCCATACAATAAAACTCAGACCCCTCGCCAACGACTGCAGGATGTGAAAACAGAGCTGAGAACATACCAACTATACACCCAGATCCACTCTTACTGGGTACTTGCCATTACAGATTTGTCATTTCAAGATAAGATTTCTTGTTCAGACCCCAGTCTTTTATCTAGACCAGTGAACGCACAGCCTCGTATGTGCACAGAAACAGTACCAGGCTTACTTTGTAGGCAACTTGTCTGTATGTTTGAAGAGTTATTCTAGGTCCTTAGACCAAATAGTTTAAATCTCCTTTTAACATGATTTCTACTAACATTTTTATTTCCTTCCTGTGCATACTATAGGTTGGACAACAACCAATGCATTATATGGCTGGTTTAGTATTTTGAGGTATTTGACCCAAACCAAACTTATATTGAACAAACTTGAAATGAACGACTGCCACTGAAAGTGCAGAAAAAGCAAGATTGACTTTCCCACCTTGTAGCATTTTCCTCTTCATTTACACAAATATTAATAACTAAATACACATTCGATTTATTAGGAGCATAACATAAATACTGAGGTCATCCATGAGGAAGTAAAATTAATTGGGAGGTGTTTATAAAAAAAAACCAAACCAAAACAAGTGTAAACTGAAGAAGCCTAATAACTTATCACCTGTTGTATTTACTTTTGAGAGACAGCTATTTCAGTTGTGTTTAGTGACTCAGGGCCACTAAGGGCTACACTACTGCTTGGACTCTCAGCTGACAGGCCAGATCCATCTCTGTATGTTATCTCTTAAAACTGCATGCATAAAATGTAAACAAAAAATCTTCTTTATTAAAAATGTTAGGTTGTGACCCAATTAAAGTGAGTTAACAGGGACAACTTTTTTTCTGAGCAGTAATTAAAACAAAACAAAATTCAGACTTAATATGCAGCAGAAACATGCCATTCTGATACTCAGTGCTACAAAAAAGGAATTACATTTAACCAAACTTAGTTCTCAAGAAGATCTGAAAGTGTTTCTCTGTATCTATACATTCTTTATTGTAACATACAAAATAATTGTAGTTTTTCCTTTTTTATCACTATCAGACTTTTCTATATTACGACAAGCTTCTGTGGATATTTTTCTGTGTTCCATTTTAACCAGATGCTCTAATTTATGGACACCTGGAAATGCTAAATTGTAACAAACAAGCAATATAGCTTAAAAAGTCAAGCCAAGCAAAAAAATTCCCTCTTACAGGTTCTCCAGAGACTAGCTACCTAAAGGAACAAAATCACCAAAAAAACCCCAAAACCACAACCCAAGCAAGTAAAAATCTGCCCTGATCAGCAAGAAACATGCCGTATACTACGGTCACAGGGAGCTGCTCTGTAATTAATGACCATGCTTCTAGATTTGAGTTAACTTAGAACTTCACTAGACGATGTTAAGCTTATCCAAGAATGAATGGCATTTTCCAGCATGGATTTGGTTTGGGACTTGAGTTATGTAAAATGAATATAAAACCAAAAAATACTGATTAAGCTTGGCTTTGATAATCAATTCAACATTTCAGTTCATGTTCTCCAGGTTATGTTTGGATAAATTTCACATTAAATTACATGAGAACTAGCAGCTAAAATATTTGTGAGCGATACTGAATATTACTCTAGCATTTCTTCACCAGAAGTAATTTTCATTACATTTCATGTACTACTTGCATGGGAAAGGACTGCCCACTCTACCTATCCTCCTGAAGGAATGAAATGCAAGGATTTCCAAATAGGAAAAATACAAATCTAACAGAACATGGTACAAAGTATTAAAATCACAAATATTAAGCCTTAAAAAGGGAAAAGTGTTATTTGTACAATCTCAGATGAGTAGGAAAAGTATGCGTATGAATGTTTTTCACATCTCAGTTGCACTGCGACGACCAATGGTAACTAAACACTTTAACTACACTAAGATTAAAGGAATTTGCTGCTATCACTATAGCAACCATCTTAAAGAAACTAACATGCTCAACAACCCGAAGGCTAAATTTAGACCTAATACGCAATAAACACATAAATACAACAATAAATCCTATATACTCCTTTCCATGAAATGTAATGGCTTTTTTCACAGTGAGCACAGATCAGTCACTCTTTCGGAGGATTATGTGAAAATAAATAGACTCATTAATGTCCAGTGTACTAATGAGCAATAGGTGAAGTAGGTGTTAATTATGCCACAGTAAGATTCAAGTAAAAAGCCCTGGTGAGAACTTGGAGGTGTGTACAAGATGAAGCCTCCACTCCACATTTGTGTATTTTGAAGTACAGCATGATGCAATCAGATGGCAGCAAGATGGTCACCCTGTATTCAAAAATGTAAACTTTATACACAGTATTTTGAACAAAGAACCTCAACAGATTAATTAAGAGCAGCACAAAACCCCACTGAAATACTTATATTTTTGTTGTAAGAAGCCAGAATTTCTCATCCAAAAATGTTAAGCTTTCATTGTACTAATGCAACAACCTAATGTGCACTGATTTAGAAAAACCTACAGCTTCCAAGCTTCATTCTAAATTCCCTTTCTGTAATAAAAAGACATAAAAAGTTAAACAAAAGTCTGTCATTGGGATATTTGCAAGAAATAGGAAGGTGGATTTTTAAAAAAAACGCAATTCCACAGTGTAACTCTTTCACCACTCTGACCATTTAAATATTTCATAGTACAAGTGCCTTCAGACTTTTCAGAGGTCACTTCAACAGCAGACAGCTTATAACAAAACCATTAGCAGTTTGGCTAGCTTAAGGAAACCTCTTACTTTCCTTTTTTGTTTATTATCACTGCATGAATCTGCAGCATATGAGAGTTTATAATTTTTCAGGCTTGTTAAATTCATGTTAAAGGTCTGTTTTCTTGTTGAATAAATTTTGTTCATATAATGCTGCCTATTTCAAATACTGAGTCTTTAATAGCACCTTTGGTCTATGCGCAACTCACAGATCAAAACAGAGGACTAAAATAGGGGTTGATGATGCTATTTACATGTGTGATTCCTGCTGTCTTCTTGTTAGTAGCTTTAATATAATAGAAGACCTTGTCTGTTTTGTAATTAACACATCTTTACTGGAGAGATATTTGGAAGTGATTGCTGTGAATATACTGGTTAGTAAAATAAACACAATCACACACCACTTTCTGTTATCAGACAAATTTGTGAATTGTACACATTATACTCCAGATCAACAAACTGTGATATAACAGCCAAGTAGAAGACACATTTATATAACCCTTTATTTTTCTGAAAATATGTATTCAATCTGACCTTGCAAATATAATTAGCTTGTGGGATGTGTGGATTTCAGTACCATGGATGCTTTACTAATTGCAGCTCTTGGAAATAGATACTAAATATTTGGAAGCTGCCAATACAAAATAAAAACTGCATCTTTTTGTACATCTGTCTTAGCTTAAAAAAGCATAATAATCTAAAAAACAATAACTATACAGCATTTTTAAAGCATTTTCTCCGGGGTCAACAATGCACAGTACAGCCTGCCTACTGTATTTTTAGAAACAAAATATATAATTATCTTCAGTGTACTTAAGACATTTGAGGATAGTTGTAATTAATCTTCAGCATAGTTATTCACAATCTAAGACAAGCTCTGGACTCCTCAGTTGCAAATGAGATTAAAATCTGGTCTTCTATATTCTGCATCCAGTTTTTAAATAATAGCTTGATTAAAATTTAGGATGCTCAGTTGTCAGACTTATTTTAGCTTCTTCTGAGAAGCCATATATACATTACCATTTTCTTTCTAAAATAGTCTTCACATTTCTGTGGGGTATTTAAAAAAAATAAGAATTTCAAGAGTACACTTGATCCTATTAAATCCCTTCAATATCAAATCTACAAAAAATAACTGAAAGAATCAGTCCTGTTTTGAAAAACTCACTGTATTTCAATGGTAATGTTCTGTTAGAACTCAGCCTTTTTTGTTTAAATTAAAGAAATTCCTAACATCAATATTTTTACCAGTGAAGAATCTATGACATCTGGTGACTGTGTCCTTGGAATTCCAATAGCAATGTATTGTTTAAGTCATATGCTTATGAACAAGCATACCAGTGCTTAAAAGCAGCTCTGTGAAGGATAAAATGTGGTTATACCAGGTGTGGAAAAAGAAGTAATGTCCCATCTAAAGCATCTTTTATCACCTGCAACTGACCTGTTATCAACTGCTTAGTTTGTTTCTATATTCTTTAAAAATGTAATGGAACATGTGACCTGAGAAGTACAGTTTGGGTTTATGACCATTTCGTTATTTATGCTGCCATGCACTGTTAGACAACTACAAGTGAAGAACATCTTCTGTCCCCTGTAAGCCCACAACATAAAAAATTCAAAGAAATCTTACTTTTTATGCCATTTCCAATGAAAAGCACGAAGAACTAAAACTGACTCATGCCAAATGCATATCACTGAATTGCTGTGATTCGGAGTTTGAAGTTTGCAACGTGGAAATTATTTATAAAATGTCATTTTTAGCTCTGGAAAATATATTCCTAAGAGTATGTCCATTTTCCTTCTCTGCCCTTAGAGAATTGCTTACTTGTGGTCAAATCTGCAGTACAACTTGAATATCCATACTGTGAGGGGAGAGAACTACAGTATAATACATTTATCTTGACAAGTGAGGGCATGCATCCATAACTCCCAAGTAGCAAAGTCGTAAGTTTTAAAGCTATATGCCTTAATGAAGATAAATGGACTATTCTACATTCACCACAGCAAAAGAAAATTAAACATTTAGTAGTTTTCAACAAAAGTATTCTTGGGACTTTTTTGTTTTTAAGAGGGGCATGAACTCAAGTAACCTATGTAAACAGTAGGCAAATATACAGCACTTAATTAAATAACAAGTTTAAAGGATGTTGTATAACAAAATTTAGAGCACCAGCATTGACATTAACAGTTTTGGTGTTTCATAAAAAAAATTTGTAAGTAAAAGATGCAACATATATTCTTTTGAATATGTGCAACTACTATAAAAATGTTGGATTTAAAAAAAAAACCAGTAACAGAACAGTGGTATAATGGCAGTAATAAAACAGTTCAATAACTCATAGTTTATGACTAGGTTTAGAAAAATACATCCTGAACTGAAAAAAAGTGAGTGGCCTATACTGTTGTGCAGATACAACTCAGCTACACATGTGATTCTTCAACGAAAAAACCATCAGCCCTAATTCATCCAATTCCGAACAATCCTATCTCCTTCCTTGTTCTTCAAATCAGGCTCCTATCAAAAAACTTGCACAGATCAAATTAGGATGTGTCTGTCTCTGATATGCATCAAATTACTGCATCAAATGTTCTGTTCTGCATCAAATATTCTGGTTAAGAAATACCCTGATGCTATAAGAGTATCTAAATGCACTATACGTACAAAAGGTACAGAAATGTACCCCTGAAGTTTCAACCAAAATCATCCATTGTAAAGGTAATATTTTAGAATTTTTTTCCTTTACAATAGAAAAGTGTTAGCAACTTCAGTTTTAATAATGAAAGCTGTCGCAAGCATAAAAGATTCCAACATAAAAATGCAGGTATGTTTCAAAATATATTTTATTTTAAAATATCATCTGCGTAACAATTCACAAAAAACAGTTATGTCTCCAAAGCAGCAGTGACAATATAGTCAATTACTTCTTTGTTTAGTTGGTTTTAATTAATACTTTCAAGATGTATCCTAATGACTGTTGAATGAATTCTCTTGTGTCTTAGGAAGATCTATTCAGGTAAAGGTTATTAACACAAATGCACGAAGTGAGGAAGGGGAGTTGGGTATATAAAGTAAACCTTGTTAGGTAGTTCCCATCTACTTAAAGCTCTGGCAAACTTAATTCTTAATGGGCTAATTTTCAAATTTCAGACTTTATACTGGCTTCTCCATTCATCTCAAAGGGCTGCTTTTTTTCTGCCTTCTTAAAAGCAGTCAGTAACTCCTCCAATCCTGTGGAATTTTCCAAAGGAAAAGGACAGGTTCGAAGGGAAAATAATAGCACCCTGAGAGAAGCGCAGAGGTCTGAAAACATGCGATCTTTCAGCAAACTACTGTAAAACATGTCCATCTGAAGAAAATTCTCGAAGCTAGATGGTAATTTCAGTATTCAGAAAAGTATAGTTAAATCTGACTGCTTTTGGTTTCACTCTTCTAGAATATTAAGCAATCACCAAATTACAAAACCATTCATATGTATATATTTGTTTTGCTAAGCTGGGAGGATCTGCAACACAAAAACTTTCTCATAAAAGGAGTTCTGCTGCCTTTCCCCACATATGTCGACAAGCTGAGATAGTAGATAGAAAAATTCATCTAAACTGGAACAGGAAAGTAGCACACGAACGTAGCAGAAGAGATCAAAACTATTTGCAAATTCCTATTCTTATGGTGAGCACTCAACAAAATGACCATCTGTTACTCTTAAGAGGTAAAAACTGAAATCAGGTATTAACAAACCATTGCTCATATACACAACTAAATACACACAGGTTGTCACCTAGATTTAGAAGTACCAATGGACAAAAAAAGAGGAAAGGGAGTGTTTTATGGAAGAGGTCACCAGAGTAAATCATCCAGCAAATGAAAACCAAAGCTCTTTTCAACCATGTTACCTACTGGTTTCATGGTGACATTTAATCCTATGCCTACATCAAATTTGTCTACTTTGAAAAACCAACAAATTTCCACTAGCACAATAAGAAAAACATGCTGGAAAACTACTAAATTTCAAAGTATAGTCTTTGAGCCACCACACTTTTATGACAGGCATAGAATGTTTTATCATTCTAAACAGAAACTTCAAGATACTTTTAAAAGATATTATTTTTCTTTGTTAAGAGCTCAGTTGAACTTTGAGACATTCACACAGCTCAAGATGACCTTGGCTTCGGACAGCCACGTCTTTGCTACAGACCTCCAGCAACATCTTTATTTTTTCTCTCTCTGTCATCAACTAACAATTATTTTAGGACAAATAATATTAAAAAAAAAAAAAAAGGCAGTGTAACTGTCCCTCTTTGGGACTTCTGGAAGCATAACATGAATATTTTTTTTTAACACTTAAAAAATAAGTAAATTAGAAATTATCAAGTTCATCACATTAGTTACTCCTTTTAGACTGAAATTTTAACAATCGCATAAACTGAACAAAAGAAAGCAATTTACGACTTCCACTGAAAAGAGACTGAACAAAATGGTTTTAGATTACAGCCCACATTCTGGCTACTTGTTGAAGTATCAAACTGCTCAGTTCAGAAAAGTTTACTCAGACCACAGAACAAAGTTCTTCAATTATGTATATGGCAAGAGACAGTAGTAATAAACTGAAATGGGGTGTGATGGACTGTATACAAGGGAAAAAAATTACCAATCAAAACCCAACTGCAATAACAATTAAGTATGAGAATGGATATTTCCATGACTGTTGCATTTCAAGTGGACAGAAGTCTAAGTGAGCTGGTCTGCACTCAATGCTGACACTGTGCTCTGCATAAAGCTGGACTAGAAGGTCTCCTGAGATAATTCACAACTGGAATTATTTTGGTTTCTCTGGCTACCCTAATGTATGCTATTTTTTTTTTCTTGTATCCTTTGAATAAGATTAAGATAAGATAAAATATCATAGCAAAACTGTCTTATGGAAGTGGCAGGATATGGCTTAAGCACAAGATTAAGATGCATAATGTGTTTGGTTTTATCTGTCAGGAGGTGATTAACATGTACAGTAAAATTTATAAGAAGTTATTGTAATGACACATCTTTTCCTCAACAATTAAATAAAAATATTTTTGTCATAAACCAACAGATACCCCTACAAATACATATGACAGTGCTAGGAAAAATTACAGTATAGCTGAGATGAAATTTTGCTGTATGAATAAGAGATTTTGCTACATATCCTACTAAAGACCAGACACACCAACAAAGTTCTCAGCTGTACAAAACAGACTTCTGACACTTTTGGATATTTTAATGATCCTTATGCCAGCAATTATTTATGAATACAAACCAATAAACTACTCCAAAAAACCAAACCATTTTAAATGATCAGGATTTAATAATAGAGATTTAACAATTAAAACTGTTCAAAAAGCCCACTATTTTATTCTTAATTTAACTTATATGAGTGCAACACAGTAAATCAGTGCTTGAGGAGGTAAAGATACTATGATAGAGTGGGTTCAGCACAGTTATATTTTCCTTAGGAGGTGAGGAACTGCTGCTCAATTTAGGTCCAAAAAAATTTATTTTTAACATTTGGCAAAGGTATATAGTTCTCTGTACAGACATTTCAAAATGTATGCTGGAAATAAATATGAAATGTCAATATTTAGCTTTATTCCAGATCTTTAATGAAATTACTGCTTCTGTGGAATATTCTAAATATGTATTACAGCTCCCATTACACAGACTGGAAAACTGAAGGTGGTAAGAGAAAGGTTCATTAGTAAGTACAAGATGAATAAACAGCCAGCCAGGCTGCCCCACTGACCATATTTCAGCATTTTCTTTGACATAATTCATAGAAATAAGTTTTAAAATAATTTAAAAAAAGCAAAAACAAAGCTTTTTCTCTCTGGGTTCTGGTAACACTGTTTTTCAGATAAATTTCACTGATCTGTTTGTTGTGACTTTATTTTACAGATGGCTAGAATATTATTAGCTTAAAAATTGCAATATATGATACACAGTCATGAAAACCATGCAGTGTGTACAAGAACATGTATGTAAAAAATAAGATCAGTATTTCAAATTATTTGTCCTTCATGTGTCCTACTATATTTATGTAATAATATCCATTTCCTAAAATTTTTATTAAAGCAATTGACATTTAGACCACAGATCCGTGAGGGTTTTGTTTTTATATAATGATTGTATGCCCTACTTAAAAGAAAAAAGTAGAATTACAAGAATTATATGTATTCTTATCTTTAAATTGCAATCATACACCTAAGAATGTCCTACTAGGTGCTTGGAATATGTGTAACCAGATGAGGACTGCTAACAAAGATCTTAACAAGTTTTTGCATTCTACCAGTGACAGGGCAAACTGCTTTTTAATGCTCTAGGCTAGTCAGGGTGGACCTGAAGCTCCTCATCAGAATTCATTTCAACTTCCTGACACATACAAATAACCTCTGCCCTGGTTATTCTTCACTAGTACAACCATGACTGCTTCACTGAGTACAAGCCATAGCAATTTATGTGGGCATGGACCTGCCCTGAGGCAGGTTTAAAATTAGCTAATGTGTTATTTTGGACTTTGTTTTAAAATATATCTAATCTCAGTCAAAACACACCATATTAAAATCTTCTATGCCACATGTTCACTATAAATTTTTTGCCAGTTATGCTAGTAAAAGGTATAATGAGTAATGATTTTGGACTCACATAGCTACATAGACAAGCAATACCCCAAACACCAACAAAACTACCTCTGCAAGCAGTTCTTCTGCCGGCACTGAGGAACAGCAGGTTCTTCCCTGAAATGGGCTCAGCTCAAGTTGTCTAACATAGGAAGAGACACTGGATGACACACTAAGGCAATCATGCACATGAAGCATTCAAACCTGAGATATGAAATCCCCTGGAGCTCTGATATATCTGTTCATCACTCAGTTCATCTAAAATTAAAATACATTTTAATATAAGTGATCTTGCCAACCAGGATCACATTCTATGGCCCAATCTCACTTTCAAAATCAATAAATTAGTTACAAGTGGTATTTATAATTTGGGGGATTCTTTCTATTTCTAAGCTTTTAAAGATGCACATGTTAGAAACATGACAGATGTAAACTTTTTTTCAATGCGAAACCTGAGAATGTCATTATTCTGACTGTAGCACCTAGACATGTATGAAAAACAAACAAGACTTCCAGTGATCTCAAGCACTGGCAGCAAAGCCATAAAAGCAGCTGCAATTTAAAAATGTTTAAATGGACAATAATTCCAGAAATGTTTAGATGGACAAAAAATTATTCACATTCAAAAGCAAATATGCCAATGATTATTTCTTGAGAAGAACAAAGACATCCAAAGATGACATCTATGTTAAACAACAGAATCAAAAATGTTAAAGTACAAATAAAAACCAAAACCACTAAGTGAGCAAGTGTGGTATAACAGTAGCAAGACTTACTGGGAAGCTTTTCTCCTTAACAGATTTAATTGCTAGTGAGGTCTAAATTATATACTAATACAAGCCTGAAAACTCTATTTTGACAAAATAAAAATAATCTTGTTTCAACATTTCCACTGGAATGGAAGAATAAGAAAAAAAGGAAAACGTTCTAGAAAAAATAGGTCAGGAGTAACTAAATATTGTACTGCATCATTTTTTTCCCCAGAAAAACTACTTAAATTTTCTTCTACTCTTTATGCAATTTAAAAGGAAGCAAAATCGATTCAGATGTCTAATAGCTTCTAAACAACCAGAAGCTGTTAATTTTTCAATTGCCTGTTATGTAAACAAATTTACTATAAAAAACAGAATTAAAAAAACAACTGAAAATTCAACTGTAGCTTCAGAATATTCTATTATGAAATTGATTAGAGGGAAATGAAGGGAATGAAATTAAGGGAATCCTTAGAGAAACTTGGTAGCTTTAATATCATCTTACAGGAAATATGATACTAAAACTTTACAAAAGATGAATACTTATTTGAAAATATTTATATATTTACATTAATGAAATCCATATAAACTACGATGCATTTCAATAATTGTTCTACAGTACAATCAGAGTGCATGCTCAAACAAAACACCTCAGCAGTATTTTAAAGCAGTAAACCACCTAGCCAATTTCTCTATGTTCTGTAGTTTTTCTAATCCACTCTCCCTGTGGTTGAGCAAAATCGAATTGCCTCTCACATTTGCAGACAGCTCTGTGAAGGTGATAATAGAGCTGCTCCCTGCTGTCATGAGGCAGGAAATAGGAAAATGGCATATGGGGCTAGAAAGAAATAAAAAGAGAACTAAACAAGAACAAAAGAGATTTCAACAAAGGACAACTATAACCCAATATGCTTTGTAAGTTAATATCTTTTCATAATCATTTAACAGACTTAATAAATTATCTGCTCACTGTTCAAAACCTTACATGCTTGATATCAAGTCTTCTGTAAAGTTTTATTTCCAAAAAATTTGGAATAGAAATTATACTAAAAGCCATCACATGCAAAGCCTATAAATCAGTGCCTTCTTAGTAACCACGTTAAGGGGATGTACCTA
Source organism: Florisuga fusca (assembly GCA_038090715.1). Taxonomy (NCBI): domain Eukaryota; kingdom Metazoa; phylum Chordata; class Aves; order Apodiformes; family Trochilidae; genus Florisuga; species Florisuga fusca. Next base: position 1,775,780 of record JAAWXA010000031.1, on the reverse strand, counting down.
TTTCAGTATGTTAGCAACTAATCTTTGATTTTTTGGCTAAAATGTTACTACATTTTATGTATACATTTACATTAACATTATGTTACATTTACATTTTAGTCTGAAACAATGTACAGTTAGTTTATGAAAACATGTTAAATGACTGCTGAATAGCAAAATATTAAGGGAGGATTATGATTGTTTATGTGTACTGACAGTATCACAGGCTTCCAACATGTTTAAGAACTACTGATATAACATGCAGAATAAAATTTATCTTTTAGTTGTAAATATGAAATTTTACAATTATTAATGCAGAATGGGCCTCCAAAAATCAACAACTTACACATATTTACAGCACTTCTATAGTGAATCTTTTAAAAATACCTTAAAAAAAAAAAAAAAAGCCTACTATACCTTTCCTTTTACACTCTGAATGGGATCCACAACCACAGCAACAGCTCTTTCAGATAAGGCTTCAAAACTCTGCTGAGTATTGATATCTACACCAGACAACCAACAGCCAAAGCCAGGGTGACTATGATACCAACCAACTACCATCTCAGGTCTGAAACATAGAGGACATTGAGATTCTTAAAAATAAAAACACATAACAAATGAAGAAATAGTAACGTATCAGGGCATAAATTAGGATGAGCTGTGAAAGAAATCTCACTAGAAATATTTAAATTACTCTTCATAGTATGTTGAAAACATGGACATGAATAAACTCTACAAAAGAGGGCTATCATTAAGGAATGCACATTAGCAGTGGCAGATCATGCTTTCAGTTTTTCACCCTGTTACCACACCTTTCCTGAACCAGTTTTTACCCTTTCAGCACTTGAGTAAATATCTACTCTAACTCCTTGGCAGAGAGAGTTCAATTTTAACAGCAAAAAGTCCATTTCAGACATGGAAAACAGGAACCAACGGTGGGAAAGGATTAAATATCAATTAAACCAGCAGTAGAACTAGGAACTCAGTCAAAAAGCAATTTGCAGTGTTCTGTTCAGCTGCTGAGCCCTTTTGCTAACATTAATTTTAAAGTTTTTCCCACAGTAAAAGAATTTGAGCAAGCAGACGACAACTGTTGAGAGGTAGGAGTGGAATAAAAATTTGTTTAAATGTTAGCATCTTTTACAGAATTATTTGTCCTTTCTTTTCATTAAAATTACCCATAAATAAGCTATAGCTTTGTTTTTAAAATCTTAATTAAAAGACATTTTAAAAATATAACAATGTATCTTTTAAGCAGGTACATCTAGTACCTTCCTATACTGAAACTGAGCAGCATTCTCATCCTTCCGTAAAATAATCAAAGCTGTAGGTTTTACATGAGTGACACTCTTCTCACAACTGAAATGCATGAGGTGGACTGAATTACATGCTAAGCTACTCAATAGATCTATAGGCCAATTATTTTTTTTTAACCATTACTAATAGTCTCTAAATCTCTAGTTTTGCAGAAAGCCACATGTTCCTTCTCCACAACATGGAGGGAGTACTTGTTACTGTCAGCCCTCTTTAGGGGGTGACTTACCTTCCTGTCTGTTTCAGCATATCCAACATTTTTGCTTGAAATACAGGATCAACTGCCTCCACACTGACACCCTGATGTAGAAGACAGACAAAAAGTCAGAATAGTTCTACAAAAAGCAATACTGTATTTTAACTTGTTACTTTGCACAAGCAGAAAATTAAACACCATTCATAAGCACCTCTTCAGAAGGGCAACCTGAATACTTCAGAACTACTTGATACAACTGCCTTAAAAATTAATACAATTTTTATAAATACATTTCAATGCGGTTTTTAAAATGCCAAAAATAGATTTTTAATTGCTAGGTAAGCAATCTCTCTACTACGAGTAAAGATGATTAAACAAGCATAGGAATTAATATTTTCCTCCTCTTTTTGTTCTGAAAATTCTGGCCTGTTATTTCTCACAACTTCAGCTTTATGGATTTTACTCAAGACAAACGTCACGTGCTGGCTTGTTGCAGATTCTGCTTATACTATGTACATGCATAGAATAAAGTCAGGACAAAATAATTTGAAAATTTCACTGATGTGCAGTTCTGAATTACAAAGAGATTCATGCTTGTTTTAAAAACAGTATTTCATTCAAGTGACACATAAAAAATACCGTAAGTTGCCATTATAGCCATTGGCTCATCATATCTTTAAAATAACTCTTTATAGCATGATTATTCTTACTCAAAATGAAGATACTTTTTTTTTTTCATATTATAAAAGTATCATTTAATAGATATGCCACTAAGATCTGTAAGAGAGAGACTTTGAAGTATATCTATAGCATCATCACAGTTAAGGACATTTTGAATCTTTTCTCTGGCTGAAGTATCTGAGTTCTTAAAGCTACCAATTTATAAAGCTTTTAATGTTATGCAAACAGATTTTGACATATGTAAAGATGTCTCTACATACTGATACACTCAATTATGTACTAGTCTTTGCTAAATATAAATAAAAACTAAGCTTTTGTTTTTGTTTTTTTTTACTGAAACCATTAGATCCATTAGACATGTTCAAGTTATACTTGGTAGGTTTTACCTTAAGAGTTCATAAATGAGGTAAAGCAGGAAAAGCTTTTAGAATTTATTTACCATAAGGAAAAAACAACCAAGCAAACAAAATTATCAGGGTCTAGATGTAAAGAACTTACCGTTCCTGACTGTGGCATTGCAAAAACATCAATCACTCTCACAGTGTAATCATCAACAAATTCCCCGAGCATCAGACCCATAACTTCCATAGGGACACCAGCACGACCATGCTTCAACATCTGGAATTAAGATCAAATGACACTGTGTGTTTAACAGGAGGTTCAACTTTCACTTGGGATAGTTTTTTCTGGGTTGTTTTTTTTTTTTTTTTTTCCTGATCTATAGATAATTTGCAACTGGTATCACTTCTGCAAACTGTGAGGAACTATGAGGTAGTAAAAATAAGCTAAAAAGAAATAAGTTTCTTACTCTGAGTGGTCTGAACAGTATTAATTTATTTTAAAAATTAGTCTGATCAGCACCTAAGGAGCACAAGTCCATAAACTGGATTGGTGCCAGGTGCTCTGTCTCCAGCATTATTGACAGATGCAGTACATACACAACACTTACTTTCAGCAGTGCAAGGGAGGAGATATAAACCTGTTCTGCTGTATCGACTGCAGGAGCATCTGTTGGTGGCCCCTATGAAAACAATAAATAATTACTTCATCCAACATTTTTATTCTGTAGTTTCCAAATGATTTGTTTTCCGTATCACAAAACTTATAGGAAAATTCAGATATAACTGTGACTGTGCGTTTCAATGCCGTTCTTACAAACAAAACCAAAAAGAAGCACACTCAAACCCCAAATAATTCCTTAGAACACCTTCCTCCAGCACCTATTTTTTTAATACAAATCACCTACCCATCACCCCCTGTCTCCCCCCACCAAAACAATATCAATCTAAAAAGCAACCTTATAATAATCAGTGAAATTAAAAAATGGCAAGTATTGCACTGGGTACAAACCTGTTACAAGGCATCGAGGCTAAGAGTCAGATAAGTTTCCATTAGTCAGCCTTGCTGCAATGCTAACCTTCGTCAGCTGTAAAATACAGCCAGTTCTCCAATTAACTATGTGTTTCTTACAGTGGTGTGAATGTAAATGCTGCTGGGCTAGCATGATTAACTGGCACCAACACAAACAGCAATTTCCCTTTGCTTCATCAGCTTTCAGCTAAAGAGGACTTGCAGATAAAGGCTATGGGAGTACTTTGCAGATACATCGGTACAGTGAGAGAAAAAATGGACCTCCGATCCCTAGGTGGAAAAGCTGTGAACAAAATACTTTGCTCTTTGCCTTATGAGTAGTTATTCAAAAATTAGCACAACTGTCCCAGGTGTGAATGATTGGTTGAAACAGGTTTAGTGTAACTGCTGAAAATGAAAAACACAAGAGGCAGCAGTTTAAATGTTCCTTTCTCGAGAAGCAAGACATATTGCTCTTCCATCCAGAATTCCATACCAGTGCACCTTCTTACAGGCTCCTTACACTGCATTTATTCCTTTGACACTAAATTGTGTACAACAGATTTCCCCTGAAAAGGCAAAAGGCTACTTCTGCACTAAGTGATATCATCTTAGAAGGCTAACAAAGCAACTACAGAGATAAGAGACGAAAAAAGTGGTGCATTTACACTAAAATTTTGATTTAGAACTTTGATTCATAGTTATAAGAAAATTGTGGAAAAAAAAAAAAGTAAATTGATTTACTTTTTGAGTAAATTGATTTTTCAATTGTGGAAAATTTAAGAACAACATATACACACATGACATCACACAGAAGACAGTTATTGACACAAGCCACTGCCTCCTGAAGATAAAACCAGGAACTTAAGTAACCAGCATATCAATTTTGTATAATAATTGCCCTTTCTGCACACTTTCCCTTTTACACACAGATGAAAACATCATCTAGCCTTCAGAATGCTTTAAAGACAGGAATCAAATCCAGTTGTTTTTTTTACCCCAGCATCAAAGAATTCCTTCTGGAAATGGCTCCAGATCAAATATTTTTATTTTGAATCCAGTCTTTATATTTTGAAAATCACATACGTGCATGGATCACAACTGCTTCCTAACACTTCTAAACTTTTCTTTCCAACTTTGATACTGATGACCATCAGCTCCTGAAATTTGCCTTCCCTCTCTTCTTAATACTTGTTGCTGATTCTTCTGTCACTTTGGCCTTTGCATCATCCAACAGGTTTAACTTTTCACCTTCTATAATATTCCTTCCAAAGGTCCATTTTTAATCAATTCCACTTCTTCATCAGGTATTTCCCTAAATAACCCAACAGTGAGATGCTCCAGTGGAAAAGTGTTCCTCCAACACTTAAAATGAGAAACTATACAAGCAGTTCCTTAGAACACACAGAACCAGATGCACAGGGCACCTGATTCACTTATTCCTAATTTACTACAACTAAATTGTCTGACTGCTAAAGCTCTAAATGCCCAATCATTTTGATACTATGTTTTTTTTTCTCCATAAGTAAACTTACTTTCTTAACTGTATCTCTCCTGCTTTAAGTCTATTTTAAGCCAACTTGTTTTCACTTAGAAGTCTTAATACTCTGGAAAGCCCAAAGACACTATTTCCACTGGTAAAAATACAGCACAGATGAGTTGGGTTTTAATTAAACAAACAAAAAATTTATTCATTTGATAACAACCCCTTTCTTCACACATAAAGCTCTCTTCCAATTTTCTACCAGTTCCAGACCAGAGAGGGTCTGATGTGAGAATAAAAGTACAAACACAGGAACCTTCTGCTTTAGGAAGAACCATAACACCATACATACTCTACATTTGTCCCAGACTTTATTTAATATTTCACTGTAAGCAAGCACCCAAATTTAACATTAAGTATTATTTAAACTAAAGAATAGCATGGGAAAAAAAAAAATCTCCCCATAACCAGTGTGAGTAGTTCTGTGTTTTCTGGATGTCTAATGTTGATGTTTAATTGAGACTAGCTGCTCAAAAATCAAAAGCTTGACCTGAAGTTTATTTTACATACTCTCCTATATGGAACCTCTCATGTCTGTTAAGATGGCAGATCACACTGACACCTTTCCTGCAGCTGAGGCACTAATCACATCTGTCCCCTATGTTCACAACTTGTAAGAGCTTAATTATTGTTCGTAACTTTTCCCATTTTAAAATCTATTTAAAATCAGTCAGTACACTCAACACTTACAAGGAGGAGACAAACATTATTACATTTTGTTTCTGTAATAAAGCAACTAAATTACCTTTAGTTTAAGCAAAGGTAGGAACTAAGGCAGGGTGTTACCTACTATACTCATTCCTAATCTTTCCTTCTTTTATTATTTCTATACTCTTTGGAGCTTTCAAATGCTTGATCACCTCAGTGATACACCAGAGGGGATACTTGGTATTATACTTTATCAATCCTTTAGGCAATGCATGAGATAAGTTTCCAAAACAGAAACTACTTTATCTTAAAAGTTCTCCTGCCAGCAACCATGCCAAACAATTCATTTTCAGCATAGGAAATATTTCTAATTCATAAAGGAATGTTTCATTGGTGTAAATTAACTTGCTTAGCATATTTTTTTTAAGCCGTGCTATTCACTGTGAATGCCTTTGCACATTAAATTTGAGTTTAAAAACGTATTTATCAATGTCTACAATAAACATTAGGAGATATTAACTGCAAACTTCACTGTTTCAATTTAAGCACATGCCCGAGCAAGATATTAAAAACTGAAGAATAGCTTCCACTTTTGTCATGCAGTTCAACCAGTTTACCTGAACTCTAAAAAATTAGCTAATGGTAGCATACAATGCAAATATAATCCAGGTTTATTAATTCTCAGTCATTTTATAAAATGCAGCAATACTAAGTATTTCTTTGGTCATAGAAGTCTTTTGTGATAACTTCACTATCTTCTTTCAGTCTGCTCTTTTCTCCTTACAGATAATACTTACTATCTAAATTATGAGAAAATCAAACAATTAATTGCACTGTACCAATTATATGTATTTATTTTCATGTTAATATTCTTTCATTTATTTTTCTATAGATTAGAACTCAAAATAGTTCAGAAATTATTTTGATGTACCCATTCAGGAATTTTGAGGACAAAAGGATACATAAGTCAAAACTCATCCAGAATCTATCTTCACAACAGATTTAGTTGCACACTGATTTTCTACCAAAGATAATATGGCACAGAAAATACTACACACACACTTGTCTTTCTACAGAAAATTATAAACCCAAAGCTAATCAAATTCTTAACATAAAACTTCTAAAGATTTAGCAGATAAAACCAATCTTGAGTCTTCCAAGTAGTTTACTTGGCTTTAGACAATGCCAGTTTGAAAAGCAGACATTTGGAAACTGGAACAAATTTACTTCCATTTCCAATTACTTCCTTTGCCTTAAATGGCTGATAATCTAACACAGTCCTGGAGTGACTGCCACTGCTCCTGTGTGCTAGATACACAGTATGTGGTAGCTAACTAGACCTAGAAGTTTGGAGACTTTCTTGGCCTGTTTCTGATAGTCTTCATGGAAGTTTATGTATTTCTTTCATGAAGCAGAGGAAGAAAGACTTTATTAACTAATCGCTACATGGAGGCAAAAACATTTGACACTGACCTTCCACAGTATGTGCTATTATCACTGTTCATAGACTTCACTGCCTGCCAACTTTAACAAAGGAGCACCATCCCTATGAAACAGAGTACCAAATTAAATTAACTGGTGTTGGAAGCCCAAATGAATAATCATTTGTATTTGCAACACAAAATATTTGCTGGTATTTTTGGTTACACTGTGGTGTCCAAAGAAGGTCAGACAGTTCTCCCACTTCACAGTTTTGTAATACTGTCCATCTTGCTGCAAAGCAGCAAATACTTAATTCTGCCAGCCCACAGCTTTACTGTATAATTTCTTTAGGAAATGGAAAAAACTGGGATTTGTAAGCTGCAAAGAAGATTGAACATTTTTTCCAAGCATTCCTGCATAAGCTGAATACCGCAATTACTAAAATTAAAAAAAAAAATTCTAAAAAAAATTTTTAAATGCTGTTATTGTGCTAGTAACTGAAAATCCATGTTTTTTTCTAAATCAACTATACATGCAGCCAGTCAGTTAAATGAGCTGCCTGATGGCCAGACAGCTCATAAAGCCCAACCAAACTCTGGTTATGTTTTTGTGTAGAATGGCAGAATCCCAATTTCAGTAATAGTTACTACTGTTTCAATTAAAACAGTTACTTTTCTTAATATTTTTCAGTAGGACTTGTAATAGAAAAGAGTCATGTTCAAGATATGAACAGAAGATTACATTGTAAAATTATGCATGATGCTATTTCTGTTTCAAACAGTTAGATGATCCAATATAAAAAGCAGCCCTTTACTTGGGCAGCCCTTGTTGACTAAGTGTTAAAGGCATTTGCCATTCTAACAGGATAAAAACTAACGCCTTGAAGTGTTATCTACTCAGGCCTTTTAGCAAATTTGTTAACACCTTTAGGTATATTACTCCACCTTTCTCTTAGTGTGAACTGGTATCAATTATTTAACCAATTTTATTATGTTATTAAAATAACTGCTGATTAAATGTGAACTAAAGTGTCATTTTAGAGCACTGCTCTTTATATGTACTATTTTACATTTATTCGAATAGGTACAGAAAGTGGCCTCGACTAATTGCACAAGTAACTGAGAAATACTCCACAAATGGAGACGCTTTCTAATGTTTAAATGGATCTTCAACACCATTCTGGAGTCACACAAATAGCACTAAAGATGATTTTTGAAATACATCATAGCTGTTTCAACAAAGAAACTCCATTTTGCAGTGGCAACTGTAATAAAGACAGTGAATTACAGCACTGTAGAGCAAATCATAGCTTTATTGCACCAAACAACTGTGCAATATTTCTTTGTAAAATGAACTGCTACAATAATTACTATTTTTATTTTTGCAATTGGAACAATTTAAACATGAGCATAGAACACACAAGCAAACACTGACCACTATAGTGTTTATATCTTTCTCGGTAAGGTAAAAAAGAACCTTTTAATAGTTTAATTTTGTGAGTATTAAACAACTAGTGTGAAAAACAAGCTGCATGTAAACTATTTCTACTGCCTCTGCTTCAATGACTAGCTGAGGCAACCTGTTATAGGAGGTGTTAATTGGCAATAGGAGTACAAGTCAGAAGCATGTTCCCCATCGTCCTAACCCAGCAAGGCTAGGTCATTAAAGTGGAAATGAATTCTTTCATGCCGACTTAACCCTTTCAGTGCATATTTTCAGCTGTTACATCTAGAGACAATCAAGAAAGGTTAACTGAAAAAAAAAAAAAAAGACAGAAAACCCCTTGCATTACTTCATAATTTAAAGAAGTATTGACCCCACCTTTTTCTTCAATTTCTTTGTATTCTTCCTCCAAAATAAGTGCTTCCAATAATCACTGCATTTATTATCCACATAATAAATAGGAGAAGGGGAGATGGGAAACTGGAGTATAAATGCAATGACAGTAATTATAAAATAACATCACATTAGAGGATGCATTAAAAGATCAGGCACTTATAGTGAGTTTATAACTGTTGGTTTATGGAAGGAAATCAAATGGTGGGCATACATCTTGGTACGAGGGAAAAAAGCATTACAAAATACTACCTGCAGAAAGGACACAAACTCGAGCAAGCCTGCAGAGACCAAGGTATTAGTGATAATAAAAAGACCTAAAAAGTTCACTGGAGTACCACTGCTCTTCTCTACTTACCCTTTTTCAGTAAGTGGGATGACATGACATACTGACATAAAGAATAAATGATTTCTCAGATCAGCATAGTGCTTTTTACACATTGCCCCCTCTAAAAATCTAAACAAAATAATGAGTATGGAGCAATTTTTCCTGTACTGAGACAATATCAATATTAAATATTATACCAGAAAAAATATCAACTCGTATTCTACCAGTGGAAATGGTGAAGGGAGTAAGCCATATTCTGGGATCTCAATGGTTCTAGCAACACTGTCATGACAAGCACCATAAGCCATATATTGCATTTTCTGCAGGACAGTAAGACAACATGTCAAGTCATGATAGAGAAAATTATCCCATTCATAAGAAAAATTTAAAAAATAATAGTTCATAAAAAGGGAAAAATATCTTACTTTGCACTGTGAACCATACACTACTTGGTAGCAATTTCAAATTTCATTGCAGTTTTCTAGATAGTACCACACAATTTTGCAGTTAGTTCCAGATCAACAGGATTGTATTTTGAAGCTAGCATTATGTCTAAACAGTTTGTATGTTTAGGCCCATTTTTATACCAATTATAATCAAGCATACATAACAGACCACAAAATACCATAAGTCTAAACAAACAGCCTAGATTTCTGAAAGGATCACATTGTCTTGTTACACCATATGTCAGATGAAATAGAAATTGTAGTATTATGCTCAGTCTCATAGACAGTCTCATAGAATCCAAAATGAAGCTAGGATACTAGAGAAATATCATGTCATCATTTGCTACTTTAAATTAAAAATACAGGGGGGAAAAAAACAAAAAAAAACAGGCTAGATAGTAAACCTGCCTCAGTACATTTTACAAAATACTGTGTCCTAAAGAGTTTATCCAGGTTCACACTTTCATGAGAACTTCATAAACAGTAAATATGATGGACTTTAAATACACATTTCCCATCTTTCCTCCACTTCAAAACCCAAAATTACGGAGCACAGAACATTGTATAGCTTTGAGCAGCTGGTTAAATGGGTTGGGAATCACTGGTTTGCAAACACCTCTTCAGTGCAGAGCCAAAACTTCACTACTTACCTTTTCTGTTTCTTTGCATTTATTTTTTTTAAGAAAAAAACCAAACCAAACCAAAACTAAGCAATCTCAAATAAAAATCTCGAGTTCACTGTGACACTCCTCAGAGAACCTGGACAGAATTTTAGTTAAGAAAAAAAAAAATAAAGGAAGCCACAAAAGTTTAGCTAATGTTTCTATCCTATTCAGCTATCAATCTCTCTTCCATTTCATGGAAGAGGTACAGTAATACACCAAAATTGGCACATGGAGGATTTCCCATATACCTGTGTAACACAATGTGTTTTCCTGATCTATTTGCCCAAATTGTCAAAACTTAAAGGGTCTTTTACAAAAAACAGCACCCCTGTTTTCCAATACCACCACTGAAAATATTCTCCAAGACTGAGGCTTAAAGGTTACTAAGAAAACAAAACAAAACACAACCACGATTTGGCATCAAATAATGCTAGTTGAATTTATTTTGAAATCCGGTAAATTTAGTTTTACTGCAATGTACTCTAGAGAACGTCATTCAACTTTGTCTAGTTTTTATTAGAAATAAATATTCATTACCCAATATTAACATGTATTCATGACAAAGTTATTTACATATATCATCTTGATGCAATTTGCAATAGTCAGACTTTGTGCAATGTTGCCAACACAAACGTTGCATGAAATAAGTCCTTAGTTGTAATTTTTCCTGGCTCTAGCATTTCCTCTCTTTATCCCATACAACCTACAAAATCATTGGGACACACAAAAAATCAAAGGAAAATATGGTGTATCACTGCAGTTAGTATTCTTTATTACCAATTATAGTGACAATTTGGACTAGATAAGCTTTCAAGGTCCCTTCCAACTCAAACTATTCCAAGCCATAAGATGGGGGACTACAGGAGTAATTACATTATTCTAGACACAGTTCTGCCAAGAAGGCAAGGTAGTACTGTGTACAGCAGAACAGTTAGAAGTGATTTACTCAATACATAAAATAATGCACTGGGTTCTATATGCCCTTAGGATGGTTGTGGAGGGATGGTTCACTGGAGACAAGCAGGTGAACTGGGAGACTCTGGCAACATGTAGAAGGTTAGTTGTTTGTAACACTTTTCACACACAAAGAAAAAAAGCCCCGCAAAAACAAACCCCATACCACTAGTAATACAAGAACAACACTACAAATTTCCAGGAAAATTGTAGTGGAGTCTTCTACAGGAAGAAAACACAAGCCTTTGTTCAAAGGTCCTGCATGACACAATATTAAGTTACAATTAGGCATTGTAACTTAATATTCAATACCATGAGATTTCAGAAAGAGGAAATAATTTCTAAGATAAATAAATTAAATTGATCACAAGGGGCCTCTTTCCTGCTTACAGAAAGGAACATTATAAGTAAAAAGGTGTAACACAAAAGGCTGTAAGATGTCTGCTCTTGTTTAGCCTTTTTTCCCCCCCCTGTTCTCTCTCATTACGGCTACACTCATTTCCTTGTCCAAGCTCCTTTGTCTTTTCTGGGGAAAGTCGGATGGACCACACTTGTAATTAAACTGGAGAGAAACTAATTGCCTAATTAATAGAAATAAGGAAGTTTTGAGGCCAAGAAGAGGAAACTAAAAATGGTTTCCAGAGTTTACAGGAAAATAGTATATTAGAGGAAGCTGCTAATGCTCAGGCACTTACTTAGTTATTTTTAGTTTCATGTTTGTGATTATTATGTAAAGTATCTCTGTGGTGCAGCCCATCATACTTTAAGGCAGCTTCTATATCACAAAGTATACCCTCATTTTAAGTATCATATGACTGTTCCTAAAGAAACCCTAGCATGTTTCTCTCCACCTCTCCCATTAACACTTCCAGACAAAAGTCACTTATACTCACTTAATTGTGTTTCAAGTGTAGAAGAACTACACCCAGGCTTCAGCAATCCCCAACAACTTTAAAATAAGCCTACAATTCTCATGGAGCTCTCACTTCCTCCAGTGTAAGTAAGCAGACCCAAACCACACTGGTACCCCAAATTTGAAGCTTTCAGTTCAACAGCCCTGTATTAAAACACTAACCAATGCAGTAAAATACTCACCCCAGGAAATAAAAGTAAAATAGCACAGTTTATTGTATCTTCTTTCCCCCTTTTTTGCATTTCCCACTGAGAAATTTTTTTTTCTCTTTAAACATGGTGATAGCTTCTGGGGAAAAGAAGAACTGGAATAACCTACTCATATTGTACACCATCTCACCTACTAGGAAGTATAAAGAAATCTGAGAGATACTAATATTCTTAGTACTTGAGAATTATGTTGGAAAATGTCTCAGAAGCAATGGTACAGAAATTATGTGCAATTTTAAGAGCTGTAATTCAGATTTATTTTCCCAGCAGAGTTATTTCAAAAGTAGTATCTGAAGCTTCAAATGAAGCAGACAATAAATAGTGTATCACCACAAGTCCCACCATCTAGAGCACCTATGTGGAGACACAGGAAGGAGTCATGCAAATACAACAGATAAGATACCAAAACACTCTATAGCTTTCCAAAGGAAAAACGGCCTCATTAAAGACAGCACATTTGCACCCTTCAAACTAGACACCAACCTGTTCCAAGAATCAATTAACCAAAACAATTTTCAGTAAGATATTAAGGTGTTGCGGATTTTTCTGGTTGGGCTTTGGGGTTTTTTTTGGGGGGGAGTGGGGGTGTTTGTTTGAGTTTGTTTTGGTTTTGAGGTTGTTGCTGGTGGTGGGTTTTGGTTTGTTTTTAATACAAGGAATTTTAGGATGCACATTAGCCAGCTAGAAAACATCATTTACTTCAAGACACACATCAGCTTAATGAAGCAAATCAAGCAGACTTGCATTTAATTGTTAATTAGGGATGATCTACACTGAGTCTGACCCTCCTTCACCTGCCAGATCTCCATCTCTTATTCTGAAGCCCTGCAGAATACCGAGCCAGTAGTGCTCTTTTCTAATAGCCATCCTGGCTAGATCAGCAGAGGAAACAGAACTTTAGATCAGTGGCAGGTCTCCCAAGTTCCCACAGTGCCACAGATTTACTAAATGGGATCAGCATGTTCTAAAAAGCTATGATAATATGAGGGAAAAAGGTTCCACAGCATCAAGCAGTGCGATGCTTGAAACCTCATAATCAAAGTGACAGTTTTCAAGTGCCATTTACAATGCCCTAATCTGGAAACATCCCAGCTAACCCATCTGATCAACTGTTTCACAGATGGAAGCACTTGATGGCTAATTGGCAAGTCCATTACTCAAATAAAATAGCTATCTGCACTTTTATTTTCTATATTCCAAGTCAAGGTGTAAACACTCCTTGTAAGACACACGTCACTTCTCAGTCACTCCCTCCATCCCCATTTGGATGTTTTCCCTTTCCCTCTGATATTAATTATGTTAGGTCGGAAATACAAAATCAGTTTTATTTTCAATTTATTGCACCAGAATTTTCAAAAAATCATCAAGTAATGAAAAATTATTTCAACAGCATTTTAAATTAATTAATTAATTATTTCACGGCTTCCTATCACATCTGGATTCTGATAAACAGGATGTGTTAGCATGGACAAGAACTTGTACAGCTTGGATTATCATTCTACAAATGTTGCAGAGTGAGAGCTCTACTAAAAATGCACTTAATTTGCTCACTCTTAAATGGTATCCAGTAAGATTGCCTAATAAAGGCATATGTGGAACTGATTTCACCAGCAAACAATAGTTCACTTACAAAATGAAGAGGAGTGTTGCTCCAAATTCCTGCCTGCTAGAATAATGCTTTTACATACCCCACAAAGCCTGTTAATTTGTCTGCAGCAAATGTACAATGCAAAGCGAAGTATTAAATCATTAGTGAAATTCTGTGATAGGCACTATTTCAGGGCATTGAACAGGAAGATTAAAAAAAAAAAAAAGAACCAGGGAAGGGAACATCATAAAACAAAAACAAACAAAAAAATTACAAACATGACAAGGGGCATGAGGAGAAAGAGAGAAGATCAGACAAGAGAAAGAAAACAAAGACATTGCCAAAATCCAAACTCACATGAACCATAGAAGTGAAGTTAAAGTAATAAGCATTTTGTTTGGGACATCACAACCCTTTCAAATTTTAATTGATCCCCGCATCTTTTTTAAAAAAAACTTCAACTGCTCATTCTTCTTATATGCACATCATACAGAAGAAAAAAGGAGAAAAAAGCCTAGAAGAGCCTACTATACCAGGCATGTAAGACAATTTCTGCATGAAGCAGAGTTGCAAAGAAGGGTTTATTTATTGTATTAAGTTCAAAACCAAACTTGGTTACCTTCCCATACAACAAACCCAACAAAGCTAATGACAAGTCTGCTGCCAGAAAATACTGTAGATGGCTTACGTGATGCCAAAAGCTACCAAATTCTCTTCCCTCCTCTCTCATCCACCTGCTGCCCCATAAAGCCAGTGCTTGGCTCATCTAAGACAAAAAGAGAGGAAATGGCTCAAATTTTTAAGCCACAAGCCACCTGAAGGAAAGTTTATTGCTGAAATATCACTTGAAGATCAATTCCTTAAAGTTTTGTTTATAAACCACAGGAAGACAGACTTAGGGTCTTTAGCCCCAGCCACATCTGGACAGTTCAACATCAGCCACTCAACAGCATACCAAACGAGCAAGTAGTGAGAAAAGAATAATGGATTCACTGAATGCAGCTTTCAAGTGGAATACAAGACACTAAAAGACTTGAAGAGAAAGCTGCAAAAATATGAATCCAAGAGCACTTGGGACAACGCATTTGAATTAATAACCCTGGATATACATACACTCTGGGGAGGGAGAGGTTGGGGAGCATCCCTCTGGACAGGGATCTGCGGGTTCTGGTTGACAGCAAGTTGAGCATGAGCCAACAGTGTACCCTGGTAGCCAGGAGGGCACATCAGGTCCTGGAGTGCATCAAGCAAGACATTGCTACCTGGTGAAGGGAAGCGATTGTCCCACTTTACTCTGCACTGGTGCAGCCCAATCTTAAGTATGGTGTGCAGTGGTGGGTGCTATAGTACAGAAAGGATAGAGAGCTACTAGAGAGTGTCCAGAGGAGGGCTACAGGGCTGGTGAAGGGTCTAGAAGGAAAGCCATAAGAAGAGTGGCTAAAGGCACTTGGTACATTCAGCCTGGAGGAGCCTGAGGGGAGACCTCATCCCAGCTTACTGCTTCCTGAACTAGGGAAGGAGAAGGAGCAGGCACTGACCTCTTCTCTCTGGTGATCAACGATATGACTCGAAGGAATGGTAGGAAGATGTGTGGGGGAAAGTTTAGATATTAGGAAAAAGTTTTTCACCCAGACAGTGGTTGGGCAGTGGAACAGGCTACCCAGGAAACGAGTTACGGCACCAAGCCTGCCTGTGTTCAAGAAGCATTTGGATGATGCTCTCAGGCACATGGTGTGATTCTTGGGGTCCCCTACATAGGGATGGGAGTTGGACTTGATGATCCTGGTGGGTCCTTTCCAACCCAGCAGATTCTATAAGTTTGAAAATGAAGAACAAACAAACAAAAAAAAACCCCAAAAGCAAACAAACCAAAATAATAAGATGTGGTTTTACCAAGGGGAAAGAGCTGAGTAACTGCCATTGAAGGAGCTAAGGCAAATCAGTGAGAAAATTTTTCTTGGTAGAGATCTAATAGGAACTGTGCTGACCAAGCATTTGCCGTTACTTGAACAGTAGTTACAAAACCAAATCAGAGTGCTAGTAGACCTTATGTGATGCTGTCCTCTTGATATGCAAACCCCCAGCTACAAGAAGAAAAAAAAAAAAAAAATCCCCAAATTGTGTTATAAAATTACTCTGGCAATCACAGAATGGTTTTGGGGTGGCTTAAAGATCATACAGTTCAACCTCTATGACCCTCTCCCACTAGACCAGGTTGCTCGAAGCCTAATCCGACCTGACTTAGAACACTTCAAGGGAAGGAGTATCCACAACTTCTCTGGGCTATTTCTTCCTAATACCCAGTGTAAATCTACCCACTTTCAGCTTGAAACCACCACCCCTTGTCCCACCACTCCATGCCCTTGTAACAAGTCCCTCTCCAGCTTTCCTGCAGGCTCCTTGAAGTACTGGAAGGTGTTATAAGGTCTCTCTGGAGCCTTCTCTTCACCAGCCTGTCTTCACAGGAGAGGTGCTCCAGCCCTCTGAACATCTCTGTGGCCATCCTCTGGACATGCTCCATGAGCTCCATGTCTTTCTTGGGTTAAGGACCTCAGAACCAGATGCCATACTCCTGGTGTGGCCTCACAAGAGCAGAGTAGAGGAGAATCACCTCCCTTGACCTGCTGGTCATGCTTCTTCTCATGCAGCCCAAAATACGGTTGGCTTTCCAGGCTGCAAGCACATAGTGCTGGCTCAGACTGAGCACCAATCAACAGCCCCAAGTGTTCTCCTCAGGGCTGCTCTCAATCCATTGTCTGCCAAGCCTGTATTTGCCTGTATTTATACTTGGAATCACCCCAACCCATGTGCAGGACCTTGCACTTGGTTTTGTTGAATGCTTCTCTTTCTATAAGACTATCCATAGAGATGATTCTTATGTTTGTTCAACCTTAAAAGCAAAACCTCTAAAGCAAGAACAACTATGACACACCAATAAGAAGAACAAAAAGCTTTGTTCAGGTCTTCAAAATACTCTAATGTAGACAAATGGACAAATTATGTCCAAGAAATATCTGACTTCTCTCTTTCACCTCAAAGCAATCTGATTCACTCTGGATTATCTTGCAATCTCAATTAGCAATCAATATTCAGAAGAGAAGTCTGATCATCCACTGAAGCATCAAATTTTAAAGGACACAAAATTACTTTTTGCAAAGCCTTTCTGCTGATTGAGTAAACCAAAAGACTAGGAAAGTAGTCAAGATATCCAGTGCAAGCAACAACTTTCATAAACAGCAACTCAGTTTTCTGCCTTTTCTTTTTTTAATTCAACACTTATTCATCAACTCATTTAAGAGACAATTCCATATTTAAGTGAACGTGGAGCAGCTTTGCAGGCCAAAGCTGCCACAAGAGTTCAGCGAGCTGCTTCTTAATGTTATGTTCTATTGTCTGCCACAATTTTCTTTCAAGCTTTAAGTTAAAGCTGAGAAATTCAGAAGCAGCAGAGAGTTAGCTGTAAATTTGAGAAACAGCTTTAATATGCGTCAAGTTCAGAGAGGACTAAGAAGTGAAAGCTTGAGTGATTAGACTGCGCAGATGTTAAAAAAATGAAGTCATGAAGCAGGCTGGCAGCTCAGAGAACAAGAGAAATAACTGTTTAAGAAAGTGAAACTAAAAATAACTGAGGGCTGCTTGAACATTCACTAAGAGAGCGTGAATAGAATTTTAGCTATAAAAAGGGGAAAAAATTATGCACCAAAAGTTACAAGCTTATTTGGCAAAATACCTAGAGGCTGTAAATCAGCTTAGAATATTTCACCAAATACTTCCAATATTAAACCACTCCTTTTGTAGTTATACTGGACACAAACACACTACACACAACCAAAAGCAGCTGTGGGTTCAGCAATTTCAATCATCCCAGAAACAAACTCTCAGACACATCATGAAGCCTGAGACAAACAGAACTGATTTCTCCAGAAAACCAAGAGTCTGGATTGGCAACTCAGAACAGCCCCAGAGGCAGATGAGGAAAGCAGAAAAAGGCCAATTATTGCAGCCAGCCAAGACCATGAAGGAAATCACAGTGGAGCCCTTTCCTTAAGGAAATATATCTTCCTACAAGCTTCGAAGACGTTCCTATTCTTTTTCCTTGTATCCACAGTAGTTGGCACAATGTAGTAAGATCAGCTTGGTTTTATTTTTGAAGACTGCTGACTGCACCAGTTGGACAAGGTAAAGAGCACTGTCACTTGGTTCTAGTTGTAGGAGAAGTCATATAGCATGTGTAGGTCTCCCACTGGAACATGACAGCTGGCAGGGAGACCTTTTGGCTCAGTAGTGTTAGAGAAGTGAGGACAACAGAAGACACAATAAAACACATATATAGGTGATTACAGCTACCTGCAAGTGATAAATGCAACTAACATTACTTCTGGAATTTTACATATACTTCAGTATTTCATAATGTCCATCACAATGCCAAGGAAATTAAATATATAATTTATAAAGGAGCAAGGGGGTATGCTCAGCCTTTTAGAACAATCTTCATGTTCTGAAAATCCATGTTATTGGAAATGAACTTCTATTTTATTATGTTTCCAGTGCTTTTCAATCTAAACTGGAAAACGTTCAGACACCAAACAAAAGATTTAAAAACATTTTTTAATCTCGTGCCAACATAAGTTGATAGTGAAAAAAACTCAGTTGGGCTGAGTGACAATGATTTGCATACACTTAAATAGCATCTCTAAAGTCAGAGATTATGACCATAAACTTTTTTTTGTTTTTTTAAATGCCATTTTTAAATATAACAAAAAGAATACCCCAAGATTTAATATTAAAGAGAAGATATTGACAAGCAAAATACTAACCTGTCCCAGCCCAGGCATACCTCCACCAAGTCGCAGAAGTCTATCCATATTTCTAGAAAAACAGACACAAAGGAAAAATGTTCCCAAATGTTTACTAAATTGCTATCTATATAATTCACCTTCAGACACTCAGTATGTCAAAAATATTGGTGGTAATTACAACACAACATCAGACTTCCTGTTAATTAACACCACATATTAATTCAAGAAGCTGTCTTCCATGCTAATTAACAGACCTTGTTTTATTGCTTTGGTTTTGGGCTATCCCCACTTCTGAAGACTAGTCTCATCAAACTTTTCAAAACTTTCCTATCATTCAGTTAATTGTGGGATTTTTGTTACTGCTTAATAACAGCACTTACATCCAGGAACTTATGAGATATACAAATAAGTTTACTCTGATTTCTTCAGAAAGCACCAATAAAAATGCGAAAGTAAGGATTTTAGCATCCTCATTAGTAAGTTCTGCACTAATTAACTTACAGCTTGTCAGTTATCATCAAAACTACATGTGAAAGACACTGAGCAGATTATGGATCTCTGAATTAGCATCAAAAGCTTTTTTTTAATGAATTCATTATACTAAAAGAAATACTGTAAAGTAAACATACAGTGTGTATATAGTTAGAACACTAGTGACAGTACAGTCTTTTAATACATTCCCAGTGATGTATGTGCCATTGCTTTAGTGCAAGATTTTTCCAATCAATGCAAGTCATTACATTAAAAAAAAAGCTTTTCTATCTTGCAACTTTGAAAGGAGCAATCTCAAGGAATAAGAATTGTTAAGGTGCCCAAATAAAAAAAAACAAACCAGTGATCTTTATTTCTCAGCAGATTATTCACTTTCTATTCTTGAAAAGCAATCTATTATTTAATTGTGGATATAACTAAGGGTTCTATCTCAGCTGTAACAGACCTTTATCTTGCTTGCTTGGCTTTTACAACTTTAGTTTTATACAACATAACTCAGTGACAAAATAAAAAAACACTACTGAATATTACTTTTTAAACCACTGCTTTCGGCAAATCAAGACATTTACAAGGCTTACAAAAATTACTGAATTCTACTGGCTTATTCTGTTTGTGAAATGGAAAATACAAAGTAAAGCATCAGAAACTATAATCTTAATTACACAAGTTTTAATACAACACAACACCTGTTCAGCTGATAGAAGAGCAACTGAGAACATCAAGAAATGACATTTCCAAAATACATTCATCCTCCACATAGATGTTACATTACATGTAAGAAAATTATATACGTAATGTCAACAGATTGCATTAACAATACTAATTCAAGATCCTTCTTTTAAAAATAATTATGTACAACAAATTTGAATGTATATTGAAAAATAATTTTGCACTGTATATTAAACCCGAAAGTTTTTACATTGAATAGGAATGTCATCTCATTAATTCTTCTGATATTTACTAATATGTTTACTGGCTAGATATTAACAGGGTTTGTTTCAGGCTTTCTGAAGTTTTACAGAAATACTTCAAGCTTCTTGTTAGCACTCAAAGAGGCAGAATTTGAACCAACCACTAGAAGAGATTCTTTAACTCTTATTAAGTATGGAATGTCACCCATTTCAAACAATATTTAAGACACAAATCAATAACACTTGTTCTTACAAGCTATTAGCTTCATTTGATTTACTTCCTTGATTTTGTGCCACATTCAAACCCAACAACTACAGCCTCAACTAACAATAACTACTACTTTCTATAAATGAAAAAGGAAACAAAGGGTCAATGGCAATGCTTTTCTTTTCAGTCATTGAAAACAAGCTTCTTTACTACAGGCAAAAGCTGCACACAAGGTGCATATAGTTTTCTATCCTTAACTACAACAATTTCAAATCAAGTGTAAGATTTCCATGGAAAGGTTAAATTGCTGTTTAAAACTATTATGTAAGCACATGGTAAATGACTTCAATAAAACAGTCACAAGTACAAATTTAACATCAAACACGTCATTTTACCCCTCTGTGGTAGATACTCCTCCATTGAAACCCACAATGATTCATCTTTCATGACACTAACGAGGACTGAAGAGTAGCTAAGAAGTAGATTTAAACTACTAAAATTATGACTTTAATCAATCGTGGTTGTACATTTATTTTAAGAAACTCAGTCTCTACAACTGGCAACTATAAAATTGGCCCCTCCCACGACAGCAACTTCCATAAGCTGATGTGTACCTATGCACATTTAAGAAATAATATTGAAAGCCAAATCCTACACCTATTAACTTTAGCAAGTGAAAAGCAATAGCTATTTCCAGTTCATTAATATTGTATTAACATAATCTATTCCAGTTTCTAACCTAACAGAAGAGTACACCATTTACAGAAGAACAAACTGACTATTTATTAGCATAACTTTCCAGGTTTTGCAACAAGAAAATCTCATTGTTTTACAGAACTGAAGAAATGTAACATTTCCTGCTTGACTATTAGACTAGCCACTGAACTGAAGATGTTCAGATTTTCAAGCCAGTAGCACAGAGAAAAAATCTCCACTAACCAGTTCTAAATGCACTGCAAATTATTTCACAAGTGCCATGGCCTGACCCTGGTTAGAGCTTTGGCAACTGATACTTCACTTTCTCATTTGTAACTGACGGTGTGGGTTATGGTATATCTAGACCTAAACATATTTGTTTGTATAAACATCTGAAAAATTCAGGTCAGTGATCCAAATTAAAACCAATCTTAACTTTTGCTAATCCACTATATTATTTAATAAATTGAATTTATGTATGAAGTAATGGTTTTCTAAACTTTGGAACAGCTTGAGCTGGGTTTTTTTTTTAGACCTTAATTAAGATAACTTAAGCATTTACAAGTAAAAGAAATATCCATTTCTAACCTGGTGCTCAGGAAGAGGTGACTGCAGAACAAACTCAGGAGCAGCTCCTACTTTTTGACTATAAAGATGATGCCAGAAGGTCTCTTTCCTATAGAAGAAAATAGAAGGGGAAGGGTAGAAAACCAGTAAAATTTAAAAACAGTAGTAGCACATATAAAAAACCAAATAAACAAACAAACAAACAAACCCACAAAAACCCACCAAAACATTACATCAATGACCTGTGAAAGGACAAGGCACCATTGAGGAATAACCCAAAGAATGTTTTTTGGTTCATTTTTTTTTTTCTTTCTTTTGTTTGTACCATATAATTATTGGAAGTGGTATGTGTCATGTCTTGCTCAAGTATCTATAACACTAAAAGAAGCTACCAAGTTTCCCAAAATTACTTGGAAGTATTAAGTATTTTAGCAACCTGTTTAAGCATTTTAAAGCTAATCAATAATTTAAAATGCTTTTAGAAATTGAAACTATGGTCCTTTATTACTATTCTAGAAGATTTTGCTGTAGCTAAGATGACCTAAGGACAAAGGATAGGTTCAGTTTTCCTGCTTATTTCTTCAAGAGTAATTGGTGTGACTGGCAAAGTCCCAGAGGCCCTTAGGTTTGCCTGAATTCTGGTTGAGAAAGGCTACTTAACATTCAGCCTTGGAGTTAAAAGTCCTGCTATCCTCCTCCCAGAGAACAATGCCCACTAATTGCATCTACTCAGTCACTTGTAGTGCAGTGTTTTAAAACAGATCCTTTAAATGATCTGTGGCCATGATTTGATAGACATTTTTTTTCAATGTCAGTGTTAACATAAGGAGCAGTGGGGAAGCTGCTGCTGCTGCTTACCAACTTGATGCTGCTTTCTCAGTACTGCCAGAACAGCCATTTGTGCAGCCTTGCAGTAAACTGATAGGCTAACAAAAATGTTGGTTTTAACCCTGTTCACTTCACTTCTCTGAGGAATCACACTGCATCCCAGAAATGGTTGTCTTAGCATAGAAGAAAAAAGGGTCTTGGAAGAGATGATTTGCTTCTATTGATAACCCTGATTCCAGAAGACATTTACATCAAATCATTCTCTAAGCTAAAGCTGCCCAAAGAATGTCTTTGGGGCTTGGGCTTTTTCTGTGGGTGGTTTTTTGGTTTTTTCAGGTTTTTTGGTTTGGTTTGATTTTTTCCAGTAACTGAGGTAATTTAACAAGAAAATATTCTGGACCTGATCTCAAAGGACAAAAGAGCAAAGGCAGATGCATTAATCTTCCTGGAAAGTTGAAGGAGAAAAAACAAGTCAGTGTCTCAGCTGCGACCAGCTGGGGTGGAATTCCACTAACCAGTCAGGAGTTGTTACATTACTGCAGCTTTACTCAGAGAAATGAATCAGGAGAGATCAAATGAGAGGACTACAACAGCCAGAATTTAATACAGGCTGCAACAGAACTTCAGCCAGTTCACAAGCAGGCTTCAGAGTTGCAACCCAATTCATTTTTAGTCAGCTGGCCAGCCAGGGGTCTTGCATTACCTTCACCACCTTCTATAAGGATATTCAAGAAACAAATCTCTGCAAGTGTGGGGTGTTCCCTGCAGAAGGCATGCAACCTGGCAATTTACAATTGAGATTTTTTTTTTTCCCTTTTTGCTGCAAAGTGCAAAAGGTTAGTTTTGATTATACACTTGCTGGTTGTTTTTCCTATATACACATATACATATATATGTGTGTATATATGCACATACTTGCATATATACATGAAACCACAGAAACTAAACAAGAAGTTCACAGTAAACCCTGCTTCCTTTCTTTCCAAGGTCAGCAAAAGGTATTTTGATACTTCCCTCTGTCTGCAAGAAGGAGCTCATAGCCTCTGTTTAAAGTGAAGCTTCAAGAAATTAGTATTTGTAGCAAATAGTTCTATATTGGGAGACTGCAGAAGGCCAGTTAAAATCATAACAAATTTGCATTTTGGTGCATTGAAGAATATGGATTACAAGAACTCATCATTGAAATCAACATGGCTACTGATGATAGTTTATTAAAAAAAAAAAAAGTTAAGCAGCTTCTCTATTTGTGGATATACATGACTGCAAAACTCCAGTCACAGGATGGCATTAAAAAAAAAAATTTAAAAAAATCAAAATTTTCATAATTGCAATTTTCTTTTAATGGCTCTGGCCCCCAAAGGGAAAAGTCTGAGGTTATTACTAATGCAGTGGAAGTATACATAGAGCATCTTAAAACTGATCTGAAAACAGAATGTTTTTTTAAAATGCCATGTCTTATATTTGTTCATAATACTACAGTTTGGTAACTGTAATATCTGGCAAGAGCTGACCATTTCAAGAACACAGCTTCACCATTCAGTTGTTGGTTATGACTTTCAAGTCACTCAAATGTTGAATTAAATGATGACTTTTAATGGTGAAAACATTTTTCCTAAGGTAACATGGGTATGAAATTATATAAATTCATTATGCACAAGTGTATATATACATGTAGGTATAAACCAATAGCTACTGTGCTTATACTTGGCATGTCTCAGCACGTATTTTGAAATAAAGTTGAAACACAGTCTTAAATTACTGTCTCTCTTTGCATGAGACACATGAGTTTCACACTGCAGTGCACTATTTTTATCTAGCATTAACACTCCATGATGAGATCCCTCAAGGAAACAGGGTTCTCCTAGGTTGACAATTTTTTGAGTTTAGGGAAAAAAAAAAAAAAAAAAAAAAAAAAATCGAAATTAGCTTCAACATACATGGAAGAGAAAACACTGGCTCCTAAACTGCCCTATTTGAGGGGAGTATCAAGCTAGGCTCAGGTGGCAGCAATTTACTCCACACTTTGCAATTTGTAGACTGACTTCATGCAAATCATTTCATCTTTGGTAAACTCAGTTTCTCCACCTGAGACTACACACTAAGCGGTATAACCACTTCCAGATGTACTGTTGAGAAGTTCCACACAGCAGATGGATTAAAAATTTTATTAACTAAGTTAATTAAATTATTGACTAAATTAAATATTAATAATTTAAAAATTAATTTAGTTAACTATTTTCCTTTGGCAACTAAAGAAATCGATTTTTGTTTTTTTGCTGCAACAATTTCCACTTCACTAAGGAAGGTAAAGGGCTACTAAAGTAAATGAGTTGCGGGATTGCACATGGCAGAGAAACATTGTTTCACCTAGAAAAGTACAAAATCTCCCTGCAGGCAAAGTAATCCAGCACCGAATGAAGCACTTCAACCACAACAGAGACTTCACATATGAAGAGGGGATGAGTCCATCCTCCCATATATTTTGTATGAAAAGAGAAAAAATAAATACCAACAATTCTCAGTAATGTGATCATTAAAGCTAAAGATTAACCCTGCCATGAATGAATGCAGCCTCAGTAATGCAACTCCAGGGCTACATTACTATTTACTACCATAAGTGTGCTCAGCTCTACAAAACCCGAGTTTCTGGACTGTATGGACCTGAATGCCAACAGACCTTGCTGAACTACACAAGTTAGCAATGCAAGTTAACTTCTTGGACTCTGAGTTCTGATTTCCAGTGCCAAAGCAAACTAAATTCTACTACATTCACTGCTGAGATGAAGTTACCAAGTAACCCAGACCTAAGCAGACTGCTCTTGAGCTACTTAAATACATCCACAGTACACTCACAGGGAAGGGAAGATTTATTAAAAAAACCGAAACAAAACAACAAAAATACACCAGCATAGAAACACACAAAACTCATTTTAATTCTGTACCTGAAGTAATGAGCTTCTCTGAAATTTGCAGGAAAGATAAACCCACAACTGCTGCGGAACCACCCCCTGCCACCAACTACTGCAAGTACTCAACACAACAATTTTCTATTTTTCAAGGTCTACCTGTCCTCTCCCATCATCCCAGATATTATGGGATAATTGTAGCTGCTATTAGTACACACTCCATATAATGCCTGTCAAGGTTGAATTACGTCCAAGAAAGTTTACAAACTCATTTATAATCTGGTATTATTTAATGTTAATTTTGAAGTATGCTCTAAATTCTCCTTTTCTTAGCCACGGATATCAAAATATCCCTGTTGTTGCATCTTATAACAGCTGATGAAACAAATTTCACATTAAGCTATTGTCAAAACCTAGTTGCTCAAAGTCACACTACATGATTCAGAACCAATTCACTTGAAAGTAAACTTCTGAATTTCTTCACAAACACAGATTTTTTTCCTTGTTTCCATAACACAAGCTCACAAACTGCTCTTCTCAATAGAAATCTTTTTCCAGGTATACTCTCTATAGCTAATGTATATAGCACACCTTACACACACAAAGGGTGAAAGTTTTAAGTAAAACCTGTCAGACTTTTCAGCTTGCCTAGTGCCTTTTCAGCCATACATAGCTTTCAAAAACGTTCACATATTTTTTCCTAAAACAGTCAATCTCAATCCTCGTTGTTTTTTGGGTTTTCTACAGTGTACAAGTTGCACAAGTACAACTTTAATGGATGACATCACCACACTTTCAGATTTGTCAGCTGTTTACAAGAATCCACCTACATCACGTAAACTTGTTCCTAAAACAATACGCAAGTCTGCTGCACCATTCCTAACACGAATTAAAGATTTCTTCACATATCCCTGCCAGTGCTTGGCCTCCGCCTACACGTCCTCCCCCTCCCCGTAACTCGAGTTGTACGCTGCTGGGGATCGTCGCAATGCTTCGCTGGAGAAACAGCAGCTTTGCAATCTGTTAAGTCCCTCTGATGGGTAACAGATTGCTGCTGCCCGCAGAATAACCTGGCGCTCGGAGATACAGCCTGCCGCACTTGGCGCCCCAAGACACCCCCAGCCAGCGGCTGCAACCCCACAACCACCACGGCTGCTCTGGGCCGGGCAGGAGGCAGGGCCGCAACAGGACAGTGAGGGGCCGAGGCCCAGGCTGGCTGCTCCAGCGCCGCTACCCAGGGCCCGGCCGCCTCGCTCCGCCTGCTCGCAGCCACCCCACCCCNGGGCGCCCGCCCCGTCGGGCCCTCACCTCTCGTGGAACCCTCCCCGGCCGCGCCGCCTGGGCCCGGGCCGCCGTGAATCAGCCGGATTTCATTCAAACCGAGTCCGCCCAGGCCGCCGCGACGACTTCCCGGTTCAAAGGGCACGCGACGGGGGCTTCCGGTCCCTCAGGCCGGGAAGGGGGAGGCGGGGGGAGCTGGGAGCCATGGCAACGGAGCCCGGCCGGGGACGGCGCGTGCCGGCGGTGTGCCCACGCTTGGCGCTCGGGAGCGGGTGCGGCCGTTAAACCGCCCTCTGCCCCGCCGCGGGCGGTGTCGGCCTCTCTCTGGGGGGCGGAGCAACTAAGGAGGCCTCTCTCGGCTGTCACGGGGCACGGAGGCCGCAGCGGCCCCCTTCCGTGCAGGCCACCCAGCCCCAGGGACGGCGAAACCAGAGGGCGAGTTGTGGCCTGGGCCTGAGTCCACCGAGAGCCTGGTGGCGGTAGTGAGAAGGCATCTGAGATGCTCCTGCGGCGGTGGGATGCTACGGTCGAGCCATCGTTGTTCATTGTGCTTTCTGGATTGTGCACTGCCATCCATATGTCACTGTCACTGGGAGCTCTTGGGAAAAGAGACCTTCAGAGGGACATCGACTCTAAGTGACACTGAATGGACAGTGGCATGTGCTGAGCTGAAGCAGTTGAACTGCTTTGCTGTAAACTGCTCTGGCTTAACTTTGTCCATATCTCAATCAGTTCGCATTAAAATGGCACCTCTGCACAAATAACTAAGCAATAGGTTGGCAGAACCAACGACTGTGATCAAATCAGTAAAGGAATTATTGTAGTAGGAACGGTACCACATGTACTCCTCTCAACAATGTTACAGGAAATACAATTTAGAGAAGAGTGTGAGAATGGTCATATGTATAAAAACAGCAAAAGCAAAAATTGAAGAGTCAAAATTTTTGCTGTACAAAGAATCAGATGAAACCATGCATGGTGATGAATGATGCAGATGGAATTTCTATTACTCCTATGTTAACACAAGAAAAAAACACTTGCAAAGAGGAAAATACAAGGCAAAGGAAATACCTTTCAGACAAATATGTTAATGTAGAATCGTAGAATCATAGGATCATGTAGTCTGGAAAAGACCTTAAAAGATAATCAAGTCTAGCCATAAACCTAAGGCTTCCAAGTCATGTTGTGGAAATCAGTGCCTCAGGAACTTACTATGAGTAAAACAATTTTTAGAAGTTCATTTATATCTAGTTATTGAAATAAAAATATTTTAGAAAGGATTGGACAACTTGAGAACTTAAGAATAAAAGCTTAGTAGGGCTGTGTATAAAGTTTCTGTCATGAGTGACCAAGACAAACCATTATGGTTTGTTTTTGAAAGCTCCTTTAAGAATTAAGAATGTGATATTGGAAGATGGTCAGCGCTTTCTGCTCATAGACAACTACATGGAAGCAGGGGAAAAGGTGTTGTTATACTGAAATAACCTCAGATAGATATAGTCACCCCTTCCATGACGCTCTAGCAGACCCAGAAATCGTAGGGTTTTATTCTGTGATGTGTAAAATTAATCAGAAGAAAGAGAAATTGGATTACCATGATACCTGCTATTCTGCTTTTTATTCGGCAGGGCAATCTGTTTGAAAAACAATATTCCTATTAATTGTCTCTTACACCCATTTTTCTGGCTTTACTAGTCTGAGGGAATCAAAAGAATTAAAATTTACAAGAGACGCTGAAGTCTTAAAATGCAGTTTGTCAATAACTTCTTTTTCATGTTACTAAAGCAAAATCTTCAGTATCACTGCAGACAGGGTGAAATTATTAAAAAAAAAAGAAAAAGATGTATGTGTGTGTGTCTGTGTGTACATTTATTTTTGTCTGATACAAAAGAAAACTGGCACTCTGCTTCAAACAGGCTGTTATGTTCTTTCCTGTTTTAACCTGGCAAAACTTATCTAAACATTAACTAAAATGCATTACATATTTTCCTGATGCATACTGTGTTTTCAAGACTAATCCTTGTGTTCCTCCATGTTCATTGGAATACTGACACTGTTATGAGAAAACTCATATTTTGATTATCGCTCTGCTGTCAGATGTCTTTAAGGAACTTCTGGAAAAAAGAAACAAAAATATTTATGATAAGTGAGCATTCCGCTGGCTTAATATGTATCATAAGGAAAAGCAACATGGTTAGATCTGTAGGGCTTACCTATACCCACTGACAAATGAGCAACGTAATTCCAAACCATGTGAAGAGTTGCCCTTCTCCTCTGAAATACAAGGAGAAATTCTTTTGCTGGTTGAGGATGGTAATGAGACTTGGACACCAGAGTGAAAAGAGTAGACATGTTTTACTGGCGATAGCTAAATAATACATCCAAATAAGAAAAATACAGAACAAAGTACCTAAAGCATTCAGATAGAAAATATGCAGGATAATGCATCAAATCATTACTACATAAGAGAAAGGATAGTGATTGAGAAAGATGCATCACCACTCACATACGTTGCCATCATCCTGGTAATGATTGGTAACGAGTGCCCCAGTTGCAGCGAGGATTTGGGAGGATTGCCCTTCCCAGCAAGTGGGAAAATCCTACACGGTGCGTACACCCGTAGGTGAGGCATCCAGAGTCACTGCAAGAGGCTCCAGCACTATACTAAGCAACCCGCAAGTCAGGATGGCTTTGCGTATTACACTATGGGCAAACATCTGGTTCATCTCCTGGCCAACCATGACTGGGCCTGGGCCAGAGTCCAGGGCATGGTTCACAGGGTTTAACATCCTCTCTTTCCAAGCATCAAGTCAATTGTTTTTGATAAATGATGGTTTTAATGATTAAAAGAAGAACGCAATGTCCATTATTTTTGATATACAAGCACTCCATTTCCATACAAGGACAGAATTCCTCTATAGGTCAGCTCTGGCTTGGGCCTATTGTCCAAGCCTCCACACTACAGAAACATACATTGTTATTCCTAATTACGTTTCAAGTCACAGTATTGACTTCTTTAATATATACATTTATTGAAATTTTATATGTAAATACAGTTACAGAAAAATAAAAAAAGAAAATAGGCGAAATATTTACATCAGAAAGTATAGTAAATTAATTGGATCTATAGAGGCAGTATCAGTTGGTACTTATGACAGATGGTATTTTATATTTTGAAATAAAAAAGATATATTCTTAATTATATACGTCAAAGAAAAGAGACCATATGTTGGTAAACACTTCCAAATTGTCATTTAATCTGAAGGGTGCTCTCTTGCATGTTACTGAAGCCCTCATTGTTTTGGTCTAATCAGCACTAATCCATAGAAGATTTTTATTTATTGTTTTTTCTGAATGTGCAACTACTTACAAGAGACTTAGCGGAAAGCAAAAGTACAAAACAGAAAATCACCTTTATCCTGTACCAAACCAGGACACTGTAATGCAGCGCTGAATGAAAATGTTCAAGATTTGTCTCCTTTTTTATTACTTGGAAAGTTGTCACAAGTGATTAAAAACTTGGTTTGATTGGACTCTGACATTCTTCCAGTTCTCCCCATACTAACCTTTCCCCGCTTTCAGTAAAACAATCTACTGGGATCACACTTGCTCAGGGATCACACAATTTTTTCCTACCACATGGTTTATCTGGTACATGATTTACCCCAAAGTCTGTTTGTGATTTAGTTAAAGCAGCAATATTCCTGCAGCTCTATAATTAATCAGTTAAATTTTACAGAGCTGAAGGAGAAAATTGAAGAGTTACATGTAAAATATGAGGAATACACTGAGAAACTGGCCACAATTTTCTTGCATACTGTGTAGAACACAAAGTGAATGCAGTTTGTGCTGGGACAGGAGGAAGTCTTCAGGACTTTATTATAATATTTAAAGAAACCCAAACAAACAACATACAGTTTCAGAAAGCCTGAGATTACTGTACATGATGCACTGTGGACTGGACCAAGCATTAGAGATGCAGACAGCTGTATTTGCTATGTTTAAGCATGTAGAACAGAGCATAGGGCATGAATATATGTTAGGGAATACAATAGTTTTGGTTCGGTTTGGGGTTTTTTTGCTTAGAACTACACTGGGTAGTCAAACCCTGAAAAGTGATGCAGGAGCAGTCGTTTCTTAATCTGTAGCCTTTCACTCTGGACTGCAGCTCTGTATTGGCAAACCTGTATCTGGGAAAATGGTTTCTTCTGTCATTCTTGGCAAGCACTCAAAGCAGTTAAAAGTGCTCACGGTGACCTCTGTGACATCCCCAACAGCTTGTAAAATGCCTGATCAACTCTTTGCTGCATACAGACTAGTAACAGGTCTTGTCACAGACAATGATTTAAAATTGTGCAATATTAGATAAAGATAGTATGTAAGAGTGAGATTACTTTTTTTAGTCTTCTCAACAATTCTACAGTCAGATGCAGAAGACTGTGAGAGGTTTGAAAGCAGCTTCATTAATCATGAAGCATATGATTATTGAAAACCTGCAAACAAAACTATTTTAATCTCTTCCAGAACATCGGCTTGCACATGATTAATATGGGTGAGAAGAATAGTAACAATATATTTGGATATAATCCATTCCAGTTTATAAAGGAGATAATTCTAAGAATACAAACATTCCCTACGAGGTGCCATAATAGCCCCCCCTATATTGGATCTTGTTTATATTGGACGTTTCAATATTTAGCAGCCAATACAAGTTTCATATGCAGTCATAAAGGAAACTGGACTTTTATCTTTTTATGTCTATTTAAAGTGATGGCTGAGTTGTGAGAACTATCTACAAACCATCTGGAGAAGATAAGGCCAAGAAAAAATCAGTCTTGCTGGAAATGCTTGTGTTGGGGGTGTCTATGGAAAATTTTTATGAGGAAACAGAGAAGTGGGTTTGTGTCCCTGGCAATTGCAAAGGTGCTACTCCGTGAGAGACAGATTATTTAAATAACTGTGAAAAAGACTGTAAATTGAAGACTGTAAATTAAGAGAAAGGTGGTATATAAAGTGGACATACTGTGTTTTTTCTGGACTGCTGTGGGATGAAACAATGTTCCACTTAATTTTTTTTTTTTTCTTTGCTCAGTGGGAGTTTTCCCCCTTGTTTGTGACACAATAAAAATACATTCTACACTGCCTTTAAGATATTTCGGTTGTTGGACTGACACATTCCTTCAAAAAAGTGCTGTGTAACTGGTATAATGCTGTTCACCAACGTCAGATAGTGAGAGCCAAGGAATAAAGACAATTTCAATCACTTCTATGGCTATGTCTGTGTTAGGAAGTAGATAGTGAATGTGCATTTGCAACCTAAGTGTATTAATTGTGTCTGCAGTTTTTTTTGTGTGAAAGAATCGCTTCCAGACAACTTCACGAGGCAAGCAAAAGCATCAAAGGGCATTGGAAGGGAGAGCTTTAAAGGCACACTGTGGATCTAAAGTGAAAAAATCGTATATATGCATGATATGTGGAGGTTTTTCGGTGTGTTGGTTTTTGATTTTTGTTTGTTGTGGGGGTTTTTTGTGTGTTTGTTTGTTTGGGGTGTTTTTTTGTTTTTTGGTTTTTTTTAAGCAAGAATTAACCCACAGTATGGAAAAAAACTCAAATCAGACAGCTGGAGAGGAGTAAAATAAAACTGAAGTTGAAGTCCTCCACATTGCTACACATGGCATGCCCAAAGCACTGGATATATACAATATGTTGTATGGAGAGCCTGAGAGACCTGTAAACTGCTAGATAAAACCCATTCAGTGAATATTTTGATCCCCACAAGAATGTCACTTGGGAAAGGCACATTTTTTACAAGAAACCAGCTGCCAGATGAGACCATTGACCATTGTTAAGATCTTTAAAATAAAGCCAAGTAATGTGAATTGGAGCAGTTAACAGATGGATGAATTACTTGTGATATAAGTGATAACCAAGTCAAAACAAGGTGAGAAAAGGACTTGACATTGCAAAGAACAGTGGATATTTGCAGGGCTAGTAAAAACTGCTTCCCAAATAAAAGTGTTAGCTAGTGGTGAAAGAACTGGAGTGTATCTAATTAAAAATGCATACCAAAGCACAAAGAGAGAATACAAGGGTAAACAAATGGCAGAGACCAGACTTGTTTTCAATAGATGTAAAATCAATCACAACATGGTGAAAAGGTCCTCCAAAAGAGGTTCAGTGTCCTGTATGCAATGAAAGCAGCCATTTTGCAGAAAATAGATTGCTTTTGATTCAACTTGTAAAGATATGCAAAAGAAAAGCTACCCACAACTATACTACTGGAGGAACATAATGATGGTGGCAACAGTGAAAGTAATTATTAACGGGATGGTAGGGATGATGCTATTCTATAAAAACAGATTTTCTCTACAGCAAGAAATTATTCCTTTGGATTTACCTCACAGGCAATGAGTGTGATTTCACAGGGATGAAATTTGTAGATTTTGGAAATTTTTTGATGACAAAAAAGTAATGAAGAATTTCTATATAGCTTCATTCCTTAGTGTTCTGTAGCATAAATTAATTAAATCTGTAGAGATGACATTACTCTAATAATCACAGTGATATAGCAGAGTATAACATATTTGCAGTGCTGGTGCTTCTACAGAACAAGATTCTGTGTATCATTTATGCCTTACACTGTATTGTAGGAAGTGAAACAACCGTATTTTCTATTTAAACAGAAACAGGACCTAAATGCAATATAATGTATATAATATATTCAAGAAATATTATTCAGCTTATTCTGTGACTTCCACATAGTCTTCCCCTCCAGAGTTACGCAAGCTATTGATTAGATCATGTTGACTCCTCTCTAAGATGGTTTCAGTTCTTGCAGTCCACAATGCTACACCCCATGGCATTTTCCCCTCATATTGCTCTGACTCTTCTGTGGCCTTTTTAGTAGAAATGTCTTCTGTTTTGCAAAGCATGATGGATTCTTATTGTGCTTGGAAATTTTTGGAGATAGAACAAATTGTAAACAGGTAAATTTAGATATTTCTCCTTCACAGGTGGTTTAGAAAATAGCTATTTTATTGATTACACATATGTATCATACCTCAGTTCAGCTTTTTTTAATACAAGGCACTGGTAGAAGGAAAAGGAAAATAAAATAAAGCATAATTGTTTCTTCACTATGTACAGATGTGATCCTGTCTCGTTCTGTGTTGATCACAGTAAAAAAACTGGAAGTCTGTAGAAAAAGTTTGTTTCATTCTTGTAGTACCTGAATTTTCAGAAATATGATTTTTCAGGTTTTTATTCTGCCAAATGGAAAAGCTCCTTACAAGCATTGAGAGGAATGTAATTTGGATAGGCAGAGTACTTGCGACTGGCAATTAACTATTCAGGTAAGACAAGATTCTTGGTTTAGTTATACTGGCCATGTGCCACATATAACTACTGTAGCAATTTGTCTCATCTCACTAGCTATCTTGATTCAGTTGATTGAAGGCTATAAACTGATTTTAATTATATGCTGTAACAGTTGGTATTTGGAGACCTGTATGTTTTGGACCATGTGGTGGCAGTTTGAATCTCCATTGTAGACCCGAGCTGGAGAAACTTAATACAGTCCAGATTTCTAATTTCAGCCATTTTTAAAAAAATTCATATGCCTTCAGTTTGTTTGTTTGATTCATTTAGAAAGTCCTCATTCTTTTAGCTTGAACTACTGAAAACATTTTTTTCTTTTTTTCCCCTATATTATTCCAGGTTACGGGTTGAGTCTAAGAACCAATTGAACCTAAGCCTTCTCTCTGCAAAGGCAGAATGTGGAAAATATAATCTATTTCAGATCTTTTTTTTTCTAAGATAATCAAACGGTGAGACAGTTTATCCACTGCAGAGGAGGTAGATGCAAATATCACACTTGCACATATTATTTTTATAAAGATATTTGAAATGTTTATTTTTTGATTTGCTGAGAACTCTCAGTATCAGCTACTTAAGGCATCACTGATCTGTTCTGTGATTAGGTTATTTTAATAATAAATTAGTTATTTTAATTATAAATAACAGCATAATTTGTTTTTCAAGTATTTTGGAAATAGTCAATTTAATTAATTTCTACATTAAGTTTTGTGGAGAAGAGGAACTTCTTCCCAATACTGAACATAAAATTAAGCTGAAGGCAGCAATTAATTGTATTCTTTTGTTGTAAAAATACTGAGAATGGTACTACAGAAAGGCCAATGAAATGAGTCTTCAGCACACAAACACTAGTCAAAATCCACAAGTTCCTAAAATACACAAAAATACTAATATGAGGCTCTGATGACATGTAATTTCCAGGAAGTGTAATTGCTATAAGAAATTACCTGAAGAACAAATCTAAGGAGAAGCAATAATCTCGTCTGGATAACAATTACCTTTTGTATTCAACATCCTTCACTTGCTGTTTCCATCAACTGTGGATAGCCTCTAAAAATCATCAGTTGTTTGTTGCTTATTTCTTTATGAGTGCAAATGCTT
Organism: Florisuga fusca; assembly: GCA_038090715.1. NCBI lineage: Eukaryota > Metazoa > Chordata > Aves > Apodiformes > Trochilidae > Florisuga > Florisuga fusca. Next base: position 1,740,545 of record JAAWXA010000031.1, on the reverse strand, counting down.
ACAACTTCTATTGAGTGACTGTAAATAACATAATTTTTAATTAGAAATGCACTGATTTAAAATTGCCTGTTCATCTTAGCTCTATCTTTCAGGTAACTGGAGCTGCTAATTACTGTCAAAAACCCAGGTCAAATCATCAGTATCTGAATTCATTAAACACTCAGAAAAATATGTCTGTCTCTAAAAACTCAGAAAACTTTTTTAAAAGTAAAAAAATACCTTTTTAAAGTAAAATTGTGTGCTCTACTTTACCCAGTGATTTTTCCTTGTTGATAGATCTAGGATTTTGTAATAGTAATAATACGCAAATAGTTAATATTGTTTAAATGAGTGGTAGGTAAACTAGCTCTGTTCTTTTGTGATAGAAGACAGCAAAATGTATTCTTAATGGTATACATAAGCAATAACCTTAAGGATCTCCATGCCACTGAGAAACTTTCAAAACCAGTTCATTCATATTTTCTTCATACAAAATTTTACAGTTTTGTTTCTCAAGTAAGAGCAAAATAATCCCCAGTAGCAATCTTAACATGTAGAGTACCAAATAATCTGTTCAAATAAACATTTTTTAAGCAAAATCAAGTATACAGCCCCCCGGGTCTTTTAAACCATGTCTTCTGCCCTCTGTACCGAACACAATATCTAAAGAAATGTTTTCTAGTTTTAATTCTTGAAAAAGCAATTTGAAGCTATTGTAACTTTATCTTGCTGACAGTATTGATGTTGTCCAATCTAGATCTGTACTTTTGTATGACTGATACTGTTATACACAGAAATACTTAAGTGACAAATAATTTTGCAAATTCAAATCAGCCTCACTATCTTGAAGCATAATAGGCTTCCTGCTGTGTGAAAATAATGCTTCTAATTATTTGAAAATACATGTGATATTGCAAATATGTTTTCAAACAACCATTAAAGTTGGTGAACTATTTACAATATCATCATGATGTAGGCCTTTTAATTTTATAGCACTTCTTTCAGCTCACTTCTTTCATTTCCTGAACTTTTGTTAAATTTTTTTCACCGCTTACCAGTAAAATTCTATCTAGTTTTGATACAACAAAGTATGTAATTTAAAAGTGCCTTCAGGTATGCTTGAGTGATATAGATTATATTCATGTCATGAATTAAGTAAATTTTTTCTTATTCAACTTATAGAATGATAGAATGAGGTTAGAATCAATCTTTCAGGCTGGAAAGACTCTTGGGGTCATCAATTCCAACCATCATTACAACTCTACGAAGTTCTCCCCTAAACCATATCCCCTAACATCCCCTAAATGACCCTTAAACACATCCAGGGATGGTGATTCAACCACCTCTCTGGGCAGCCTATTCCAGTATCTGACCATTCTTTCTGTGAAAATTGTTTTCCTAATAACCAGTCTAAACCTACCCTGTTGCAGCTTGATGTGCTGTTATAACCTAGTTTTGTACCTTGTTGTCTCTAGCATATTGTTTTACTATACAAATAGAAAAAAAATCCTTGAATAATATCTAGTCTTTCTTATGGCAGAGAAAGCAGCTATCCCTCATAAAGTTTGAATGAGGTGGTATTTTTACGAAGGAAGAATCCCCTATTCCTAAATATGGGCATACAGATCTATTGCCTCTTGAGGTCTTGGTAATTTTTCCAGTTGAATGAGCAAGGTGCTTTTTAATAGAAGATTAAGAGTGCCAAATATGCTATTTCATAAAGCTTACTAAGGAATTATGTTTTCTTTTCATTTTCCATTGACTGATGTCTGTAGCAGGGGAAGGCATGTATTATTATGTAGTACTGCACACAAATGTATTTAATGTTTGCATTAAGTATATATATACATTTCTTTAGAAAAAAATATAAGATATGATATGATAAGATATGATAAGATAAGATATGTCTTCAAACACAGGGAAGTACTGTGAATAATTCTGTCTTTTTATTTAAAGAGTTATAAACCTCATCTTCATGACTTGAGCTATCCTGGCACAAACAGTTCTACAATGCCTAAAGAATAAGACCACAATTTGGTCTTTTTGATCTGTATTAGCCTTTCAAGATCAGAAAATTCAGATTGGTATTACCAGCTCATCTGTGAGTACTCTTATTTTAGTCAGAATTGCCACTACCTTTAAGAATTGCATGTAGTAAAAGGTCCTGACTACAAATGGTCATCATAATTCTATGGTATTTTGTGTAATAGCTGAATGTCAAATTCTCCTTTAGTTAATTCTTCACCTAATTAACGATATTTCAGTCAATGGGAATGCTATAATTAGTATCAAATAATAGCAATAATATCTTTCAGGACACAGTTTCCTTTTGTATATTGAACTATCACAGATAATGTCTATTGAACAGGTGAGCCTCAGTATAAATAAAATCATTCATCTCTAGTGCAGTATGTAAAAATTGAAGCAATTACCTTTATCTTTGATTTGGATGAAAAAAAGTTAGAAGACAGTATCGTAAGTATTTATTACCATTTATATTAAATATCTGTGCTAGCTTCATGTGTTTGTTCTGGAAATGCTGTTGGAAAATAAGGCCATGCATATTCCTACAACAAAGCTGTTCATTGTATAATTTAGTTTTCAGCTGAGTCTGAACTTACTGCAGGTGAAAATAAGATGATCCAGATCTGTCAGCACTGATATACATGTAGGTGGTTCCATTATTATAATTTGTGAAATGCTCACAAGCTGTCTTTGTGAGGGTGCTTATATAGAGTAATGTATTAAAAAGAAGCAAAATGTTCTACCTTATGATGGCATTGCAGTTGTGCAGTTTGTGTTAAGTGATCAAATGTTTCTAAAATACACATGAAAAGATTTTTAAGATAAAAATTGAGTTTTAGTATTGTATGATTTTGTATCATAGTACTGCATACTTCAACAAATAATTTTCTGCTTTTTGTGAGACAGATATGTTTCAATGAAATGGAACTGTTAAGTATTTATAAGACAGATATGTTTCAATTAAATGGAACTAATAAGTATTTATAAACCAGATGCTCTTTTTATAAGCTTTTTATAAGCTTTTTTATAAGCTTTTTATAAGCTTTGAGTTACTATAAGGATAACACTGCTTTTCATATATGGAACACTGTTATTACTTGCAGGACTGTTCCTCTTTCTTGGATGGAATTGTTTCATTAATACCAATAGAATTTCTGGCCTTTTACCACTGTTTTGGGAAGACCACTCTGCTTTTTTTTTCTAGTTGTACTTTCAGCTGTTGTTTAAATTTGCAGTGATTATGTATAGCATGTATAATAGGTGCTAGAAGCAGTCTGTAACTCTGATTAAAATAAATGATTGCAAAAAAACCCCCAACCTTACTTCAAATACATATTTTTGATGAATTTAAATTATTATTTATAATTATTTATTATTTTAAAATAATTTTCAAGTATAATATTATAATATAACTGTATATAATGAAGTACTTCATAAGCCAAAGACCTCTCCTCCCCACCCTGTTCAGAACAATTGCAAAATGAAGTTTATATATTAAGAGGTTTTATTAAGACTGGATAATATGCTTAGAAAAAAGGCACTAGATTTTGGATTCATGGTCTTTTCATAGAGTCATTCTGCTTCATTTACTCCTAGTGAAGCAAAACATAAAAAAGTATTTCTGAAATTACACCGTTTTAAGCTTGAAGTCTTGTAACTATATGGATATGCTCTTTCAGAGCTCTGCTTGGCGTGTTTGGCTCACATATGAATCCATGTTTGAGCCTGAATAAGGAAAGTGGCCAGATTCATGACCCAGTAAATTCTTTATAAAAAGAATGAGCTGTAGTCACCTACAATGGGGTAATCCTGTGAATGCTTAACCACACCCCCTACTTTAGTGACATGATTATAGACACCTTTGGATGAAAAGAGCATTTCTAATCTGTAAAAAGTTGCTCAATGGGCACCTAAGCAAGCAGAGTGTTCCTCATTATGTGGAATTAAGGGCAAAGTAGATTTTTTCTGTCTCTGAAAACAAGATCCCTGAGCTGAAGTGTAGTCAACTATGTAAAAAGTAAAAAAAATAAAGTATTGAAAAATAGCTCCCAATTGCATCGCCCTTTTTATCTACCTGAAACATGAATATTGAAACCAGCAGATTTTCATATCAATAGCAGCTCTGCTTTGATCCTCTTCAGCTCTGGCCAGTGTGCCATTTTTGATATATTCAAACAAAGAAACCGCAAGCCGCTAGTCACACCACAATACCAGCTTGTGTTTACATTTGCAGCTCTCCAGATCATGATCCTATTGAGTGCACATAGAGCGAGTGCGTGTACACGCGCCCATCCACCATCAGGAGAAACGAAACTGTAAACACAAGCTGGTATTTTGGTGAGGGCACACTAATATGGCGGTTGGTGGGGTCAGAAGGTGGAGGGTGAATTATGGATCCAGAATTTCCTTGTATTTTTCTGTTTAAGTCAGGCTGCCTGCACAGTAACTGCTTTTCAAACTGAAATGTTTGGTTGTTTAAAAGAGGTGTAAAAAAGTAGAGTAGTTTCATTAATTTTAAACTATTCACACTTGAAAGATGGTGGATGAAAGCAATAAGGACTAATCCTTGACATAATTAAACTGGTCAGTACATTATAATCTATGTAATTACAGGGAGTTCTGCTTGAAAGAGTAGAGGGTGTGTATAGTTTTTACCACTTATGAAAATCTGTGCTGAACTATCTAGCAAATCATCTTGCTTAATATTAAATGAAACACTAAAGCAACTCTTTAAAAATAACATGGTGAGACAAAAAGAACAATTTAAAACTTGAGAATATAAGATATATATTTGAATATATACACTTAAGGTATAGAGCACTTGATGGGTAGGCTGAAGAGAATAAATGTATTTATTAAGGTATCTCTAAGAACTTCTTTATGTTAACAGTATCTCAATTTGAATATGCTTGCAAGTCTTCTGTCAAGGAAATAGTATTATTTAAATAAAGCTACACTGTCTGAAGAACGCTTTATCTGCAGAAGACTTGTTTTTGATGATTACAGATCAGCTGTTGCCATTAATCTTTTTGGACATCACATATTTGTTGCTATCTGAAATTGATAGGTCTTCCTTACTGGCCATTTTGTAGCCATTTTATCCTGCCTTCTCTAAGAAGAAGAAAGAGGAGTATTGCTGAAAGGAGAGATATATTACTATTTTGAGAAAACAGAACACTGGAACGCATGATCAAGCCATGACTTTAAGGAACAGAACAAAGGAGTGAACAAAAGAGAGGTTGTTGTCTTCAGGAGGAAAATAGTCTCCTAAAATCTAACTAGTCTGTTAGCTTCTCATAGGGTGAAAGCAGCGTGTCCTCATTTTCAGTCCTGATACCATATTAGCACGTTGCGTTAAAAACAGCATTTCTGAGCTCACTCCTTTAAACGCTCTATGTTGTTCTTGGTTCCATAGTAGATATTTTAAAGCACAATGAAATAAATCAGATTACAGATAGTAAAATAGCTGCTTTCAAAAATAATTTTAAAAATAACCTTTAAAGCAATAAGCGCATTTTATTAGTTGCAAGTTTGATTACATAGCACACAATGCCCATATTGATCTGATCCTTTTTTATATGTTAGAGGAAGCACAGAACCTAAAAAAACCTAGCCCACAGACTGTTGTGGACTGTCTACAATTTATGGAAATGATGTAACGTCTTAGTTCTTAATACATGTCTGGTTAAATATAGTGAAGAGGGCTTATTTACCTGTACTTAAAGGACCTGTGAAATTTCACACATTTATATTTTGAGCATTTGGAATTACTAACTGGAAGAGACTACGTATAATAATTGATTATCCTTATGATTTTTGTGATCCTTTTGGAACAGTAATATTCAGAGTACTCTAATTCATCCACAGGATCTGAAAAGATACCAAAACACTTTTAAAAAAAATACAGATCAGGCTGCCTAATGTAATTCAATAAGTCTGAAACCAAGGTATTTTTATCTGCACCTGTAGATAGTTCATAAAATAACAGACAGAGATTAGAGAAAGCTCCCAAAAGGGATACATTTTCCTTATTACTTCTGTCACATTTATGCTATTAAATCACTGATATTTTTTACAGGTAAGCTTTAAATTATTTGTGTGCAAAATCATGTTTTGATTTGATTTAAGGAAGATGAGATTCTCAGTGTAATCCATCACACAATGTTGGGAAATTTTCAGTAAAATCATCATAGCTAGCAAACTGGTGAAAGCTTAGTGAATTAAACCTGTAGTAAAATGAGTTGATAGTTGGTGGGAGGTCCCATCTCACACTCTTATGAAAGTAAGTGATTGATAAACTTTTGTTCTAGCAAGTTTCTTGCCTGCCATTTTTTGTCACTTAAATCCTCTTTCTTTCCTACTGATGAACAGGAACACACAGTCTTAGGGATGAATTCCATCCATTTAGACTTGCTACTGACTCCTGTGGATCTTTCATCTCACTTTGATCTCTCTATTCACGGCCAAGGAGCCCATCCAAGAGCAAGAAAGAATCAACTTTTCAAAGACTTACCTAGCCTTAAGATAAAAAGTTTCTTCTCTAGTAGGGCAGAGCAGTAGAGACCACCAGGCAAATCCTCACTACTGCAATGAGAGGTGGTTGTAAGAGATTTGGTTTTTTCCCAGACTTCAGGAGAAAACTAATCAGGAAAAAATTATGAATGTGGATCTTGCTAATGTTTCTTCCAAACACATGTTTTCTACTAGTAGCCTTTTTACTACATTTTACTCTAAAATGTTGTGTTTCTATGACATCTTGTCCATCCCATCCACAATCTTCTGATTCATGACTTTGTACATTTTTCTTAGAGAATTCCACAGAATACTATGCTGTTATAAAAATGAACATTAAACTAACTGGTAAAACTAGTATAGCTGCAGTAGTAACTATAGCTGCACATATATTCATAATATAAACCTACTGTTTTTAAATAAAAATTCCTTCTTTAATACAGAGCAGAAAAAAAGAAAACTAAACAATCTCACAAAACCCCCAATAAACTGGGAAGATTTTCTTTCTGATTATTACAGGTGAGGGAACTGGCAGAGATCAGTCACTCTTTAATTCTACTTGAAAATTCACCAAGGATAAAAAAAAAAACTAGTGCTAAACTAATAGTAAGGAAATTCCTAGAGCTGGTATACCATTGAATGATTGGTGTGAATAGGAACTATGGAGCCAAATCCCATCTGTACTCACTTTTGCCTTCTGCCAGCATGCTGCTAAGACAGCTTACCTTTATTTAATAACAAAAAAAAATTAGTAGAATAATTTCAAATTGTCAAACTGTGGATTGTCTTCCATATTTACTATGTATATATTGCATATGTTTGAATGCAGTGCATAGAAGAAAACTGTTTTCAACTTGTATCTCCACATAATTTCACATATCTCCACATAATTTCAGATTTATATTCAAATTCAGAAGTAGTACTGAAAATATTTCCGAAGTATATGAATAGTATATAGTAAATATATAGTTTCATGACGCATAAGCTGATTTTAACAGTATAGCACCCAATAGAGGATTACTTTCAGAATTATTTAACTGGAAATTTTCTTATGCAAAAGCTATTTTTTAAAAAGACTTTTACTGACATTTCAAAGTAAAGTCATGTCTGTTTGTATATAGTAAACAGTAAAACACTTTCAAAAATACATTGCAGTACATTTACAATTAAAGGTCTTTAAAATATTATTTGAAGATCACATCTTACATAGCTAAAATTCAGTTCAGCATCAAGTATAATCAGCTAGTAGTCTCACATGTAGCATGCCGAGTGGCTGAAAATACAGTAGACAAAGTAACCATTACTATTACTATCACTGTAATTGATGTGCTGTTGGTTTTTTTCCTTGGGGGAGGAGTATGGAATGACTTGCCTTATGTTTGTTTTGAGGAAGTTCCTTCAGAATTAGATCTTATTTACAGTAAATCCAAGGCTGTGGTTCCACTGAAGCTGAAGCCAATCTAAATGTTGATTGCTGCAAACCCTACTTTTGGCCATATGTTACCACTGCTTTCCCTTGAGCTCTCTTAGCTGTGCTCTTCTCCAGCATTTTCGCTGGCACCTTCATTCATCTGACTTTAATGCGATCTCTTGTATCTCATAGGCCTATTACTAACCCAGGGAAGTATGTTTTTTACAACTGTTTTTCTGTCTCTTTGGCTGCCCAAATCAGACCAATACCTATGCCAGGGAATCACGCAGCCATGCTCAGGAAAAAAAAAAAAGAAGAGGGATTATCTCTTTTGGCAGGGGCTTGTTTTTAGGATCTCCCAGTTATATTCCCAGGCTGCACCCTGAATGGTATTCTGCCATGAAACAACACACCTTGGTGGGAAAACGGCTGGAATACAGTGTCACCCAAACGCTACTGCTGGTGCAAGGGAGTAGGCAGAAACCCTTGGCAGAAGGCACACTAGCAGCTCTGATGTAGAACAGTTCAAAGTCTCACGAAACTGCAGCTTTAACTAATGAAGTTGGATAGCTGGCTCTGTATTGCTTAGGAATTGTCAGAATATGTTAGCTTGTAAATTCAAACAAGACCCTGCTTATTTAAACTGAAATAGTGTAGTAATGGGTTAAATGTGTTGTTTTAGGATGGCACATTGAAGCCGTTTGAAATTAGTATTGTAACATTATTCAGGTATTTAATTAATGTTCAAAAGTGTATAATTATTTTAATTAATGTTATGTAAATATTAAGAATGGGAATCTGAACCTGGTTTATTTCATATCCATGGAAGTTCTGTTTCTCAGTGCAGTATTAGATACAATCTCTAATACAATCTCCTAATCCTAAAATTTGCAAATTACATCTTCTTACTACACAACTGGTCACTCAGCTATGTGTTATAGCAGTAGACCCCAGCAGATTTTAAACATTTAGATTTGTCTGCCATTAAGGCTTTCTTCTTATGTAAGAATGTTCTACTGATTGCATTAATTGCTCCAAGACCACCAGTAGTTCAAACGTGACACACAGAGACATTATATTTGAATGGAATAAATACTTATTTCCAAAGTATTTACAAAAAGAAATCCAGTAGCAAAAATGGTGTCATATTTGATGTGCAGTATTGCGTCATTTTAATTATTTCAAAGCATTGTATCTAAATAGTTTTAATGAGGCTAATATCCATAAGAAAACAGATTCAGAATCTCATTGCTAAAACTGGTCAAATAATTCATAATGAATTATTCACCTTGTTTTTTTCATGAACTCATGGTGAACAGATTGTGATTTTCTCAGAAGGATTAATTATTCAAAGTTATTCACCAAAAAAACCTCAATAATTCTTCAGCTTAGTTTCTTGATGGCAATCTATTGTGAACATCTGACCAGACCCAGTGAAGTGGGGGTTTTCCTATTGTGACCTTTTCCAAGTAGTTCAAGCCTCCCTAGGACGAAATGTTTATATAACTTTTTTTTCATACTGTCTATGGCACTGTGTCTTTAAATATGACAGAGGCATACAGTAGCAGTCCTAAAACAAATACAATATTTTCTTTGCTTTTCAGTTACTAAGTACTGTGTGCTGTATTACGCCTTTACCTAGTTTTCCATTTCTTAGTCTTCAAGAGATGATTAATCATCTGTTGTGTATCAATGACGTGTGTTTATATATTGAGTTATAAATTCAAAATTTTTTTAGAATTCTTGCGGAAAATGTTATGGATAAGTGAAAAATATTTTAAATCACTTATCTAGACCAGGTTAATTAATTTTGATATGTTTTAATGTTATCTATTTTGTGTACTATTCAGAACAAGACGTTTATTCTCTGTAGTATTCTATATGGATAGGCACATTGCTTTTTCTAGCTCTCAGATATGGAAGTTATCCATCTCCACCACAATCTCTTCACTTTCTGTAAAAACAGCTCCAGTGGAACAACTACAGATGCTAGAATAGCCATGGATTAGCCAGGGCTACTAAGGTTTTAAAAATATTATCTAACAAGACTGGTTCAGTCCCATCTAATACTACATTCCTCTATAGTTCTTTCTTTCTCAAGAAAAATCCAGTTCCAAAGTCAGCTCTCTCTCACTCAGGAGCACCTCTGTCTTCCAAAGAGTCGGTATTCTAGAGAATCTTCTTGTGGCTTTTCTCTGGAATTATCCCTTCTTTTTTAAAAAAAATATTTCATAAGCAATTTGATCTACGATGTTCAAATCATGTCCTTCAAATGCAACAATATAGAGTCACTTTTTAATGCTGGAAGACTCCATGCTTAAATGCTGTAGGGAAGACAAAAGGAAGAAAAAGCTTTCTGTATTGTTCTTGTGAATCAAATGGAAATAACCAAAGCAGTTAGCATGCTGGCACTGTGACTCTTCTATTACCAGCACATTTAACTGAATTGTTTTTTTCCTCAACCCTTGCTATTCACAGATTCTCTGTAGTCATGTCAGGAGAATGTGCTTCTAAAAGTACATCCAGTTATCTTGTGTCCCAATGTACTGCTGTGAATGTTGAAAGATTGCTTTCTACAACACAAAAATTGGTTTTGGATTGGTGGACAATGTTCTGAAATTCCCTGTGATTTGTCATTCTTATCTGTTGTCCCAGGACCATGGAGAAGAGTCCAGGTATGAAATACTAGGACACTGAAAGTGTAAAGCTATTCAGTTAAAATTAAAATGTATTTATTACAGTTCTGTTTCTTATATATCCTTATAGACTTTACTTGTCTCTATTCCCATCCCCTCAGTATCCCAAGTAATCCTTAGATTACTTCTGTATCTTAAAAACCTCCAAGAAATTCTCTGTTCCTTTAACAGGGCACCCCAAGAATATTTCTGGCTTTTACCATTACCTCTACTTATGAGTTCTAGTCTGCAAATAAAAGACATCACATGGTAAGACTGGTCCAGGAGCTCATGTAGGTTTTCTTAATATATATTTCACAGTTGGCTGATTTTTTTGCCAACAGATTTTAAAATTACTAGGAGATAGCCATAAGCCCCTGATTCCCCCTTTTTCCTTATTTTATCTGGAGAATATATGTAAAATATATATATAAAAAAACCCAACACTACATTAACTTCTAAAGCCAGACAAATTAACATCTAAAAAAATATATGAGTAGCATAGTACTCAGAAAAAAAAAAAAAAAAAAAAAAAAAAAAGACTTTCCAGAGTTGTATGTGTACCTATATCTGATGCAAAGGTTCCTGGACAGCACTTACCTGGAAACCATACCCCAAGTTGAGAGAAATTATGTTCTACAGCTCCAGATATCACAGGACTCTCCAAGCAGTGCATGCAGTTTCATAGCACCACATGTTTTACAGAACACAGTTTTAATTAAGTGAACTGTGGATGAAGGTCCAAACCCTGTTCTTAATAATGAAAATAATCCCATTATTTTGTCATGAATTTCCTGGATACAGTCAATTTACATGAAACTGTAAACATCAGAATTCTTTTTATTAGGTTGTGCCTTACATTGTTTGAGATTATATGTTAAATATTGTCTGAGCATGTTCTTTAAACCTAACTGATCAGGGAGATCTATGTCATAATAGAACAGAGGAACCAAAGGAGTTATGTGAGCACAAAATATTTTATTTATATATTTTTACATATATTTGTGAGAAGTCTTGAAGGACATCCTTTATCCAAATTAAAACTCTCAAAGTAAATTTTCCAGTGAAATAATGAGATCCTATGATTTTTTTTAATAAACATTGGGATACCAATATGGTAAATAGTACAAAACTTTAAAACCTACTTAAACTACAGCACATTTAAAGAATAGTTGTGTTCTGTATTTTTACAAGACACTGGGAAAAATTTAAAAAATAGATCAACAAAGGTGTTGACGAAGTGTTTGCGATCTGGAAAAAAGGCATCACAAATACTACTGTAGACAACCACAGAGATGGGACGCTCATCTGAATGTTAATACTTCTTGTTGAATATCCTACAAACAGATTTTCTTGTGTGCATCTGGTCGTATTTATATTTTAGCCAAACTAGTCTTTCTTTTGTTGTAGTTGACTTTAGGTGAGGATTTATATCACTCTGCCTTTAAGATCTTAGTGTTGCAAGAAAAATTGTCCCTCTCAAATAACTGACTTTAAAGGATATGTGCAGATATATAGGTATGTGTATATTCTCCATTTCCCGCCGAAAACCAGAACGTATGGATTTGTTTATATCCCCACTTATCTCTAACTTGTGTATGACGTTGATTTGACCATGGAACAGAAAGGGGAAGAATTATATTCTAATTCTAAAGGTGTTTTCTTTGTCCTCAGTATTGGGTGCTGTTTAGAAAGCCGCCGTTGGACTTGGGTGGGGAAAGCCTATTTTGAAGAGAAAGGGGAGGGGGCAGTCAGATTTAAAGCTATTGCGTGACCGAAGTAGTATAAGAGAAAAATCCTTGCCTTGTGTGGCAGCAGATGCTGTTCAGACAGGCAGGGCCGGTCCGCCCGTGCCGCGGCTGCTCGGGCTGCTGCGCGCTGCCGGCGGGCTCGGGCGGCGGCTGAGGGGAGCACCCCGCTACTGCCTGCAGCAGGCTCCGGAACAGCCCCTGTTTGTCACGGAAATACGGCCGAGGTATAGGAACACAAAGGTGTTTTGACTAGAAATGTAATTAATAAGTCATAAAATGGAAAAGGATTGGTGTGGGAGTCTAAGTGGCAGCGAAAAAAGACAGCAGAAGTGGTGGTGGTCCGAGGAGGGCTCCCGCCGCACGGCAGGATGCAGCACAAGCGATGCCAAGCGAGGCGCTTCCTGACGCATCTGCCCCTGGAGGGAAGCAAACTTCCTGGCCTGCCTTCGTGGAGAATCTGCTTTTTCTTCCTAATCCTAGATACACTGAGATCTTTACTCGTGAAAATAAGACTATTAAGAATTCACAGATTACCGAAAACATTAGCTAATCACCCCACGCCTGTCCTAGGCAGACACTGGGTAAAGCGCTGGGGACGAGCTGGTGTGAAATGCAGCAGCCTTGCAAAGCCTTTCCAGCTTCAGCCTGCTATTACAAGAATAGGATCATGTGAGGATCCTTTCAAAGGCAACGTTCTAACTAAAGCAAGCAACTGCATTAATTGGGACTCTTATGTTCATACATGCTGGGCTAAATAAAGCAAGCCGGTATGCTGCAGCAGGCTGGAGAAAATACACAAAACTAATCCTTTCAATTAGTTTGTCGTTGATTAGAGTATCCATAACAAATGCACAGTCCTAAGAGTTCCATATAGCACGGAACACCTTTTTAGGCAACGATATAAGCATACTAAGCTAAAACAAAACGACCAGACTTTTAATTTTTTTTTATTATTATTATTAATTTTTTTGGGGGGGGGAGTGAGGAAGCAGAGGGGAGGGCGAATTGTCACGACTCCCTGCTTTCGAGAACAGAAGCTACAAGGTATCCCCCCCCCAAAAAAATTAATAATAATAATTAAAAAAAATTAAAAGTCTGGTCGTTTTGTTTTAGCTTAGTATGCTTATATCGTTGCCTAAAAAGGTGTTCCGTGCTATATGGAACTCTTAGGACTGTGCATTTGTTATGGATACTCTAATCAACGACAAACTAATTGAAAGGATTAGTTTTGTGTATTTTCTCCAGCCTGCTGCAGCATACCGGCTTGCTTTATTTAGCCCAGCATGTATGAACATAAGAGTCCCAATTAATGCAGTTGCTTGCTTTAGTTAGAACGTTGCCTTTGAAAGGATCCTCACATGATCCTATTCTTGTAATAGCAGGCTGAAGCTGGAAAGGCTTTGCAAGGCTGCTGCATTTCACACCAGCTCGTCCCCAGCGCTTTACCCAGTGTCTGCCTAGGACAGGCGTGGGGTGATTAGCTAATGTTTTCGGTAATCTGTGAATTCTTAATAGTCTTATTTTCACGAGTAAAGATCTCAGTGTATCTAGGATTAGGAAGAAAAAGCAGATTCTCCACGAAGGCAGGCCAGGAAGTTTGCTTCCCTCCAGGGGCAGATGCGTCAGGAAGCGCCTCGCTTGGCATCGCTTGTGCTGCATCCTGCCGTGCGGCGGGAGCCCTCCTCGGACCACCACCACTTCTGCTGTCTTTTTTCGCTGCCACTTAGACTCCCACACCAATCCTTTTCCATTTTATGACTTATTAATTACATTTCTAGTCAAAACACCTTTGTGTTCCTATACCTCGGCCGTATTTCCGTGACAAACAGGGGCTGTTCCGGAGCCTGCTGCAGGCAGTAGCGGGGTGCTCCCCTCAGCCGCCGCCCGAGCCCGCCGGCAGCGCGCAGCAGCCCGAGCAGCCGCGGCACGGGNTTTTTTTTTTTTTTTTTTTTTTTTTTTTTTACATCGCCTGAAGTTAACTTTCATTATGGAGACAAACTCGGCAGGACAACAAAGCTTTGATCCTTGTGTGAAGGAGGAAAGTAATAGAGTGAAAGTCTCTCTGGAGGGTAATTATTCTTTGGCTGCTAAGGCAAGAAGTTCCCTGTCACTGGTAAGGTTAATATTAAGGTAGCTCCGCTGTACTTCCCCATATTAAGAAAAAAAAGAAAAGAAAAGAAAAGAAAAGAAAAGAAAAGAAAAGAAAAGAAAAGAAAAGAAAAGAAAAGAAAAGAAAAGAAAAGAAAAGAAAAGAAAAAATCATCCCCAGAATGTTATACTATTAATTGCCAATTTGCATATGTGTGCAGCTGCTGTTTTGGCTCCGATCTTCCATCCGATAAGCTTGCTGGAGGTATCACAGAGCACTTGGCAGCTTTCCTATTTGAAAAGAAAGCCTTCCTAACTACAGAACAGCTGATAGTCTATCAGTGATAGACCCTGATGGCGTGAATTACAATTACACTACTTTTCACACTAAATCTGGGTGATAGCTACTTGGAAAGAAGTTTCATCATTTTTTACCACAAACTGGAAAAAGAATTACATGGTCATGCTGTGCTTTTAAAGGCAGTTTGGTTCACTTTTGTCTATTTAACACCTAATTCCGAGGAGTCCATAGGCATCTGGAGATCTGAACGTCGTGTAATGAATTCACTGTTTAGATGGGAGATTTTTTAAATCTACCTCAAATTACATTTATTAACAAGGCGAGCAGGAAGTGTTAGAGTTGTTAGACGCTTCATTTATTAAATAATTCGTGGGTATTTTCAGTTGTCATATCCAGAGTCACGGGGGTTTACTTATTTTTTAATTAGCAATTCCAAAACAATACTACTGCAATTTAACAATTCATCACGTAATCTGGTGATGTTCAGTTCAGCCACTACTGCTAGATAACTCAGATTGTTATTTTGATCTGTTTATAACTCATTTTGTTATGATAAGAGAACTGCTGCCTTGAAATAAAATTGCACGATTTCCCATGGACCTTGTTGCGACCTAGAAGCTAACTATATCGTCTTTGTCTACCTATTTCTTGACATTATACCTGGTGCAGCAAAATAGTTTTTTAAAAAATATTTTTTTAAATCACTTATTTGTTGTCCCACTTTATGGTTTGTCTCTATTTCGCCTGAGTGTTTTTTCATATACCACTGCGGAGGAGGTGGGGAGAAATGAGAGTGTAAAAGTAAATTTAATTGTAAGAGTAAGTCACCCACATTACTGCTGAGGTCACGATGTTTAAACTTTTTCCTTTATGTACCAGCAAGTTAATATAGCGAGGTGTTGTCCTGACAGTTAAATGTAGCTGTTAAAATATCTCATAAAGTCATGGTGGAAAGCCTGACTCCTAACGTAGCTAACGTAACAGCAAATAGACTTTGTTTTCCTTTTTTAGTTGCTTGCTTTATTAGTTTTCTCACTCTCGCAGATTATCCAAAAACTACCCATTGATTGATCGCCCGTAGAGCTGCATTTGGTGTAAAGAAAAACTTCACAGCTTTATTGGCTCCCAGGAGACAAAACAAACATAACAAGATATTCGTATTAGTACAAACAATGCAACAAATGAGAAAATCACAACATCTAAATAAGACGATGAAGTCAGTCCAGTGTACAGACTAGCCTCTGATATACCAGCCATGGCTGCTCAAATAATCACCAGCGCTCTCAGCGCGCGTTCCCAGGGGACCTGAGTTACTGCTCAGAGCATCTCACCCTCGTGAACACAGTCAACCTAAGAAAATGTCACCAAATAAAACTTAAAAGAGCTCAGTTTAGCAGTATTGTACTGAAGTTTTGCGACTGTAAATATAAAGGCTGAGAATAGTGTGTTTTTTCAAAAATAATTTGTGGGGAAAAAAAAAAAAAAAAAGCATGCTTGGACCTGTAAGTTGTTGCGATTTTTGTGGTTGTTTTTTTTTTTTTTTTTTTTTCTTTTTAGGGCACCACACATCTAACCTTAACAAAGCGTTTATTTGGGGAAGAGAGAGCGAGAAGATTCCAACTTTCTGCCATTTTTTCTGAAGACAAAGAAGGTGATGTGTCCCTTTAGCCGTCGTAAAAAAAAAAAAAAAAAAAAAAAAAAAAAATCTAAAATCCAAGGAACGGTTTTATTTTTAAAGAAAGAAACTTCCCCTCCCAACACAAACACACCCACACAAGCCAGAAATTTTTTGTTTAAAAGGAAGCTCATGTCCTCTTAGCTTCGTCTCAGAAACATCACAAAAGGAAAGGGACCTTTTTTGAGGATAGCAGTCCACAGTGCTATTTCCTACAAACTTTTCATACAAATATGCAACCAGCCTGTTATGTAGCAACATTTGCTTTACCCGCATTTATTTATAATATTAATCTTCTTCACCGTTTAATGGATGTGTCACTTAGGCCCAGTGAGGGATAGGGACCTTCTCAAATGCTATGGGAGTCCTCATCTTCTTGCTAACCTCACGCAAAGGGCTAGGTAATTGCCAGTCTGCCATCCTAGTAATCTCTCCTCTTTGAGAGGATTAAAATCAAAGTGAGGGTGGATTTGCCTGCCATACGACACCCTTGAAGCCCATGTAGAAGTTTGCCAGTTTTGAGAATCACATCATGTTCCAGGTGTTGCGCCCATGCTCCATCGGATGGTGGGATCGTAAAAGGCTGAGCGAACTGGCTTTTCTTTCTGTGTTTATAGCTTCTTCGGGCTGGACAGTATTTCCTGATGTTCCTGGGATTCTACTTGAAGTAAAAGGCGAGAATAGCTTACTAATGCTTACAACACTTACGCCCATTATGTTTTAAGCCTATTGTGAGCTTGAATACATGACTACAGGCTCTGCTGATAGCATCAATTTTACCCTTGACCGTCGAGCCCCCTACACACCCGCCACGTCAGAACTTTGAGTAAAAACTCGGGTGCACAAGGTATACAGTATTCCTTGTATATACAAGGCATTCACAGATTACTAGACGTCTTCAAATTGTTGCAGTTGCAATCCTGTCATATAATGCCAAGTTATCATCACAAAAAGTAAATTTTAAAAATTACTCCTAAAATCTTACTAAGGTCTAGGAAGTTATTCCATGACCAAAACATATAATATTTTGTATAACTTGCCAGATCCATATTCTTCTCACATTTGTCTTACCTAAATTGCTTGTGTGTTCATAGACAAAAATATTTGAAATAAAAACTTTGGAGGTATGCAGTGAGTAGTGTGCTAAAATAGGTTTCATCATTAAAAAATTATATGAAAGAATACTTTTAATGGCAGAAAGAAACCTACTGTTCCTGCTCCCTGGGCAGAAGGGCTAAACCTGGCGGGTTTGTGTTGGTAGATTTTTATCATTCTTTGAATACTTAGGGACCCTAGACTCTCTGGATAAGAAAATCAGATGAATCAGTTCTATTTAGGGATATTTTTGTTGCTACTGTTTAGAATCATTTGATGCAACTGAGAATCTATAAGTAATAAGCTTATTTGATCTGTATCAACTGCAGTTAAATGGACACGTGGATGAGAACTCTATTTTAAAAATCAGTGTATGTGATTCTGGCTGCTGAGTCTCCGTGGGCTTTCACATCTCGGATGGCATGGAGCCCGAGGTTTCTCTCCCGTGCTCCTATTGAATTTGGACGTGCCTTTTTTTCCGCCCCCACCCTTATGTCCAGAGGTACGTCCACGTTTCCACATATTAAAAATGCAGTCTACACTGATCGGATTGACAACACTATCAGAATCTCTCCAGACGTATCCACCACCAGGTCTATGTGCGCTTTGAACAGTATCACTTAAGCCAGCTAGTTCCCTTGCTCTGGTTCTGTAGTGTAAGAGAACTTGAATCAGACGAATTATATTTTTCACCTGCTCACTTCACATTCTGTACTTTTCCTTCCAACTGCTGTAATACCTTTAGCCCAAAAGAAACCTCGAACACTCGAGTGTTGATAAATTGATGGGTCGGATAGCCTTTCACGTGGTTTTCACCGCTGGAAAAAGTGCTAATGGACATTTGTAGACAGGATTCTCGCCCGACCGGAGGCTCAGTTTCTGCTGCGCAGGGACGGTCGTGTCACACAAAGGGTCGACTCCGCACCCCGTCTGTACAGATACCCCTTTGCACGCACGCTGACCCTAGGAATACTACTTTATGGGGTTTTCCAGAGCACCTGTTGTAAGCAGATTCTGAAAGTCTCAAGAACCGCAACTGCAGCCACGTGTTTAATTCCATTACCTTCGTGTACATGAATGACCTGTGTACAGGAGCCTCGTGATGGCGAGAGGGGCAGTTAATCATAATAATAAACATTTAAAAATAGAATATTATTTATCACTCCTTTGCTGGCGGGTTACAAAGAAGAAACTTTCAATGGCAGCACGTCAGGGGAGGCGGCATGTACGGTATGGGCTGACTTGGTTCATCCATCATTACCTAGAAAATGAGCCGATTAGCTTGTGGGCAGGTAAAGAAGCCCTGGCACGCAAGCAAGAGAAGAGACTGTTTTTGCATATCTTCTGCGAATCTCCAGGGAATTCACTGGCGTTCCTGATCTCAAATGCTTGTAATTAAGAGGATGGCATCTTTGGGCTGGAGAATTCCGGAGAAAATAATTTTCACAGCACCTAGAGGGCTTGATGTCGCGCTTGATGACAGATGGGAAACCTTTATGAAGGCTACCTAACCTTTTGCCCTGAGAGACTATACTTCTTGACACTGCAGGAAAGGAAGGATATAGATGTTTTTATTCGGGTGATAGTGCAGTGGGGTTTTTTTAAACAACAAGTCATTTATTGAAGTATTTTAATGAACTATGCAAACAGCGAAAGCCTGACAAAGCTCGTGTCACTGCTGAGAGCGAAAACAGCTATTAACCATGGAATGTTTCACTTACAGACCTTTATATTGCGTAGAAATAAGATATAAGAAAAGATTAGCAGATAAAATTTAATGTTTCATCTTTTGAGATCGTGACCTCAGGAATGCCATGTCATTTCCATTAATCCTTTTCTCGAGTTAGAGATGCCTGTGAATATGAATAATGTTACATTTATAAAAAACAAAAACACCAAAAAACCAAAAACCAAAAACCCCACAAACCAAACCGATAGAAAAAGTCTCATTCACATTCCGAGTCTGCTTTCTGTCTCACACGTATTACATTTCACAAAACAGATAGAAACAATAGGGCTTATTAAGAAAAACTTGATTTGAATGGCAAATTAAGCATAATGAAATACACACGTTTTTACAATTAGTTATTTTTCCACCAATTGAATATTTTAAACCTTCTAAAACTATGTATTTTATGTGTTTGTCTCTGCAAAATGTTGGGGGGGGGGAGCTTAAAGCTCATTTTCACCATATCGCGCAGCTATATATATCTATTTAAAATTTTTAATTCGATCAGCTCAGAGACCTTGATAAGCACAGCACCTTGTCTGCGGCCAGACATTAACCAATAGAGGTGCACTACCCCAGCTATTTACAAGCACTATCACTGCTGGTTTCCAGGCTGAACAGGCTGATGCACGGTTCAGTCCACACTGTGGCTTCCCAGACAGGAAAAAAAAGTGATTATTGTATTCTAGAAGGTATTTTACCATTCGTTTTTGACGCAAGTGCTTTTTTATTGAGGCAGAAATGATCAAAATAGAAATAGTAATTTTTTACCAGTTTGGAAACCAAAATGAAATAAAGAAACAATCCAGGAACCTTTTAATGAAAACTCAATTGAATGAAAAGTCCGTCCCTCCTTTCATCCTATGAGCAGTTAAAAAAAAAAAAAAATTAGCGATAATGGCAAGTAAAGGCAAGTTTGTATCCCCCTCCATCTGTAAATTCAGAAGAAAATAACATACAAACAAAAAAATTCTTAAAAAAGGGCACAGAGGTTATCTTGATTTTTACTTTATGCTGTACATCAATTAAATCAGTATTCCTGATTTGCTCAAACGTGTGTATCTACTGTTATAAAAATGTCTTAAAATGTAATGCACTCGAATGATGAACATTAAGGTGGATCACATTTTTATACTCCTTAGGTATCGCAGCGATCTGGGAATTTATTTTTACAGCCGGAGATGTCAGTATGCCACAGAAGCATGAAAATCTCACCATCTGTATGCTCACGGACAATCTCATCAAGTACAGTCAACGACAGACTTAGAATAACAAAATATAAATGCTATTAGTACCGCCTAGACGTACACGCACGCAAATCTGTTTTAAATAGCTTTCTACCTGAGTTATCGTGCTGCTTACCTCAGGCCTAAACCAGTTTTATCTCTTTCAGTGTTTGTGTGCCCGCATGAATCCTGTTGTAAAACAGGCACATGCTATTTGTAATAACACTTAAAATAAATGGGAGGTTATACAGAGATGCATATAACCTAATAGTGCTGATCCATAACCCGGTGAAGGTTCAGCAGTCGAGCAGTGGCTTCACCTGGCATTTTACCTAATCTGCCGGGCAGTGTCCTTCTGCATATGTGTTACTTATCAGTGCCAGGAAACAAGGATATGTTTTAGTTGCAGCTCTGTTACAGCAGACACTACATAGTTTAGATTAACTCCTTTCAGTAGTACAGCATCAATGTGTTATTCCCTTAACATAAAACATACAGATTATGTAAATCTGTAATAAATACTATTTTGAAGTGTATAGTAATCAGAAATCTTTCAGGGCAGGATGGAATGGAAACTGAGAAATATTGGAGAGTAAACATTCCAACGCTCATTCCTCTGCTTCTCTCTGGCAGAGTGGAGCACTCGCTGTAGCTGGGCTGCTCATGCTCCTGCCTTAGGGTTTGCCCTGCGAGTCCCGCAGAGCGTGGACTATCTGGGAAAGCCAGGGCCAAAGTGGTCCCGCACGAAGCGTTCCTCCTCTCTCTGCAGACCCTGCCGCAGTTTTTGTAAACGGGAGCGGTTGCTCCTGGTCCGGGGAAGGGCAGCCCCTTTTGTACCTCCTCTCGGGGTGCAAACTGGGTACGTGCGGTCATTCAGGCTTGCAAGGCCAAGCAGTCAGAAAGACAAAAAGCAGCGGAGAAAGAGTCCGTACTTGCTTACAGCATGTTTAGCATTCCTGACTCTGGTGACTGTGCGGAGCTATGAGGGCAACGGAGCCCCTGGATTCCCTCGGGAATTGGCTCGGCTCTGCACTTCCCTCACCTTTGCGGCCTGGTCTGGAATTTTAGCGGTGGGTTGTGTCTTACTAAGCAGCACTGTTGAGTCCTGACTATCGTCCGTCCTCTTGCGGGGAAGAGGGAG
The DNA here is from genome assembly GCA_038090715.1 of Florisuga fusca. Classification (NCBI taxonomy): domain Eukaryota; kingdom Metazoa; phylum Chordata; class Aves; order Apodiformes; family Trochilidae; genus Florisuga; species Florisuga fusca. The sequence goes on along the minus strand of JAAWXA010000031.1, from coordinate 1,718,937 downwards.
CCGGGATGACAGCATAAGGAACGCACAAGACTTGTGCGAAGAGCTCCTCGCCTCTGCTCCTTGAGGGGACGCATGCTGTCGGGCTCCTGGGGGCCTGGGCAGCAAGGGCGAGGTCTGAAATCTACCACTGATACCCACCAGCCTGCCAGATCCCCTCGGGTGCTGCCTGCCCCGCTGCGCGGTCCCACTGGGACTCTCTCTAGGTTACAACCTATGCGGGGAGTGGTGATGTCTGCTGCGGAGGGCGCTGATTGTGCTGGGCTTGCGGTGCGGCCAGCGAGAAGGAGGGGTCGTGTCAGGCAGGCGGACGGAGGGAGGGAAGAAAGGAGGGGAGAAGGGAGGAAAGGAAGGAGGAAAGGAGGGAGGAAAGGAGGGAAGAGGGGAGGGAGGAAGGAGGGGAGGGAGGGAGGGAGTGAAGGAAGGAAGGAAGGAAGGAGGCCGGGCTGATTAGCATGCAGCAGCGCTCGCAAGCCCGGCTCCATTGTTTTAACACCTCCCCTCTCCTCCGCGCCAATCTGTCACCGTTCAGCAGGCGAACGCTGCTGCCTCGAATGCTGCTCTTCTCAAATGAGACGGATAATTAGCTGCCCCGCACGAATGGCGCACTCTTCTCACCCCTGATTGCTATCACCTTCTTGCTCCTGGCAGTTTTGACACCTCGTAATCAGCCTGCTGCTTTTTCTCTTTTCTTTCCCTATTTCTGATTTTTTTTTCCTCCCCCTTCCTTGAGTGTTTTTTTTTTGTTTGTTTTTTTTTTTTTGGTTTTTTTTAAATGCAATCCCAGTTGCCATTTGGATTGAGACTCCTCTGTTGCGTTAACCTTGTATGATTGCGGGGGAAAGGGGAATATACGGTAAGGAGGAAAAGAAATCGCCTCCTCTGAGTCTCATCTGCTGAGTGAACTATGGGTGGGGGTAGGAGCATCTCGGCTTGATCTTCCAGAGCTTTTGTTCATAAAGGGGAACAGCCTCTCCTAGACATCCTCTGAATTAACATTATATCTCAGATGGGGAAGGATCGTGCGTGAAGCGACTCCTCCGCTCAGATAACGGAGAGGACTGCATTTCTATTAAATTATCTGTTTAGTTAAATTCAGCAATATGAGCAGGGGATTTTAAAAGTTAGTTCCTACGGCTAGGAAGCTTTGAGTTCCTCCCTAGGAGGCAGCGAAGTAAGGTAACTTCTCCTGAGCCTCTAGTTAATTCACTGTGTTTGCTCACACAGAAGAGAACTCTGATTGGAGTGTGACATGGCAGAGGGAACTTCTTCCCTTCTGATTCCAGAGAAGTAAGAGATCTCAGTTAATGCTCTGGTGATTTCTGTGAGATCTTAAAAAAAGCCCAGAGGACTCGTGGAATCTGTCATAGATGCATTTTCCTCTCCTCTAACAGGCACTGACAGTCTAATTACTGGAGCTACGAGCAGCTGTCGAGTTAGCCGGGGAGACAGAGGAGCTACATGTGTTCTACCCATCCGCCGGCACTGGGCCCTTGCACTGGGCTGAGGCAGCCGTAACGCCACAGCACGCCCCTTAGGTGCCTCCCAAACAGAAGAACGGTTTGCTGCCTTGCTTTTAGGACAGAACTAGAGTCCCCGCAAATACCAGGTGTCAGCATGGGGCCTCATCCTTCGCACACTGTTAGCTACGGGAACCTTGAAAGCAGCTTCAGCTGTGGGGCTACCCCATCTGGGACTGCCTTAGCCCTGGAGGGGGACAAAGTTTGGTACTACACCTTGGCATGAGCTTGCTTTTTTTTCTTCCTTCTGAAGTTTCATTTTCTTCCCCCAGATGCTTTATTATTATTATTATTATTATTATTGAAATCCCACTTCCCATTTGGATTCTGAGTTGAGCTTGTATGGAAGGGGAAGTGGAGGAATACTGAGCCTCCTCTGGTGAGTGTAATAAAGCAGATGTCCCCGCTGGCAGCAGCAGCCTTCTCCAGGCAAGCTGTATGTGTATGGGGGCCTCCTCAGGGACTGCACTCAGCCCCACTTGAAGTTGCTCACAACTGTTTAGCCTTTCTCCTTTTCCTCTTCTCTTTCTCTTTCTCTTTCTCTTTCTCTTTCTCTTTCTCTTTCTCTTTCTCTTTCTCTTTCTCTTTCTCTTTCTCCTCTCTCTTCTCCCCTTTCCCCTTTTCCCCTTCCGCTCACAAATGCTTATCCTTTATTTGTTTATATATTTACTTATGAGGCTTTGGACAATCATGTCTCTCCCAGCCCACCCTGGACGAGGCTTTGGACAACTGTGTCCCCTCACTTTCTCCCTCTCCCCTGCCTTGCCCTGGCTGCCTGGGAGGCTGTCAGCCTGCACTCAGAGAGGGGCTGCCAGGCTGCTTCCAGCAACAAGCAACCAGTGGCCCAGCGAGGGGGCTCTACTTTGGTGCAGGGCTCCCTTTTCTGCCAGCAGAAATCTATGGGGACAAGGCATCCATGCATTGAGGGGAGGAATGGATGACTATTTTCTTTAAGGGTGATTTGCAGTGTTTTTAGCTCTTAGTAATGCCAGCTCCTGAGCTCGAATTTCATGGTTGGGAGGCCAAATCAGTTTTGTGTGGGGCTGGAAGGTGTGAACCCCTTCTCTCCTCCCAATCCTGGAACTTCTGCCTCTCCCAGGAACCACCCCCAGCCGTGCTCTCTGGGGAGATACTTCACATGCTTCATGGCGAGTCTAGGGTTGAATGTGCTGGGCATTGGTGGGGGCTGAGAGCTTTTAATAGCAACAAACTCTTTTCTCCAGGTCATGTAGCAAACATACACTGTACAGTTCTGCTTATTACAGTACATTCTGTTGACTGCCAGTCACAAACATGAGATGTTTAAAATAGTGACAATAATTGCAGGAAAATAAGTATCTAAAAATTATGCAGGGGTTGATTCTTCCAGAAACTGGAAGACAAAGAATTCCAGAAACTGGAAGAAGAAACTGGTCACCTGCAAACAAAACTTTTAAAAGAAAAACTGTGCTTTGCTCCTATGAAAATATTAATGCTTATTATCAAACATTAGGACTAAAACCTTTATTTGGTTCCAATGAAAAAAACTCCAAGTCACTTTCTATCAGGTTACTAAATTACTTAGTAAAAACCCAACACTTTTTAATTTGATCCAAATAGATGCAGAAAATATGCAGACTTTATCAGAATGAAATGTGTTAAACACTAATTTACATTGCACTGAGAAAGCCACTAAGCATATTCTGGTTAAAAATGAAGTAATTGAGATTTGGGTGATGGGAATTAGGTATTCCCATTTCCTTTATTGACTCTTGACTTGAGCAATCCTCCATAGCAGAGTAGAAGGAATCGTAAATAACCTCCCTTAGTCTTAGTTTTAGGGAAAGTTTAACTTTTTCTCACTCTACCCTTCATACTTATATAACCTTCTTCCACAAAATATTTTTACGAATTATTAATGCTAGAAAGGTCTATGAACAAAAAGATTTTTTTAAATAAAATGTGTCAGATATCCATAAAATTGCTACTGTTACATTTTGTCAAAAGGGTCATTTATGTGCTTTTTTTGATTACTCTCTCTAGTAAACAATACACCTGGGGAACTCAACCATTCATCTATGTTACTAGAGAACAAGCCCATCCTAATTCTGGCACATGTGGCATTCTGTTACTGTGATGATTTTACAAGAATCTGAATTAAGAAGCTCACTATTGTAAAATAAATTTGGAAATAGTATAATAGAAATGAAAAATGAGAGCCTATTTCTCTTACTGTTTACTTCAAAGAGAACATAATCACATCACTGGATATATATATATATATATAAATCCTAGCATTACACCAGTTTCTCCAACAAGATTAAGGTGTTAATACTGCACGTCTACACTTATAAACACAATAATGACTTTGGGCTTATTCAGGCAATTATTAACTGAAAAAAAACCCCTATAAAAGAAAAGCTGTTTAGGTGTTTAACATCACTCTCAAAGCTAATATTTAAGCATAACAAGCAAAGATGTGAATTATAGTATTGAGTGACTTACAGTTTTATTTTACCTTGTCAAATGACAACTAAAAATGTGCTTATCTGACAAACAAGTTCAGTCACAAGTTCTTGTTATAAGAAGTCTTAATTCTTGAATTCTTAGCGTGTCTATTGAATAAAAAAACTCCTCAAGTGTAGGCAGAAACAATGATCAATTGAATTTTCATATATTAAGACTGTACTTCAAAGTGGGAATTCAGATGCCGAAGAAAATCATCCTTAGATGTTAAAGATGGTGGGAAAACTTCTCGACAGAATTCACATATTCCACACTGATTCAGTTCAGAGTCTGTATAAACTTGTGCCAGCAAATCATTGTCTTGAGGCTGCCAAATGAGCTGAAAGAAACAGAAAATTATTATTGCTGTGGTTTACATTATGCTGTGGTTTATGTTTATATATAAAAAATATCTGCCTCTTTAAACTAATGTCCTTTACACCTGCCTGGCCAGAGACATTAACCAGAGAGTTCTCATTTAAGAAAAGTAAGATAGGACTCTGATCTTTTCAAAGTTCTATAGATATACTATCCTTGCAAATACTTAGGATGCCTTGGTATCTATTAATGATAAATACTGGTAGGAGTAAAAAGCTGTAGTATCAGTTGAAAAAATATTAAGGCTTTTCTGTAACTTTGCTTCCAGTATTTCACTGTAGAGGCCATAGTGCATAACAATGTTTAACAGAAATGAGAAAACACATTTTTACTTTAGAATTGTTTCTCGTACAGAGTTAACACAAATCCTATTTTAGTTCTATTCCTGTTGACACATAACTAATTTCCAGTTTATTTTCAAAATGATCAGAGCAATGTCATATGGCTTAAGTTACATAATTGCTCAGACTTTTAGCATAGATGTGCTGTAAATTCGTTTTAGGATTCCTTCTGCCGTGACAGCTTCAGACTCAGTGGGACTGAGTTATCTATCAATGCATTCAGGAAATTCTATAAACTATGATAACTTGGGTTGAGCAGCTTTACTACTCTTGGTGCCTGAGTTGTTTAGTTCAAAGCTAGCAAGTCTACCTGATGTTGGAGTTAAATGGACTTCATCCTGACACATACTGTAAGTCAGAGTGTACAAGTCTCCTATCAGTTTTCAAAGTAAAGTTAAAAATTAAGTTTCATTACTTAAGTATGAGCAACACAAGATAAACCACGTTATTTTTATATGGACAGGATGATTAGGTTTTGAGTAAACTGAAAACTAAATGCATATTGCTGTGGCTGCAAAGTAGACAGAATGGCAGCAAGCTGGTGTGAGCTCTATGTGGGGATGGAACCTAGAAGAGAAGAGCACCCCACAGTTTTTTTGGCTAGTTTTCTCCACTCTTGCTTCACTGACACATGGAAAGGAAAATAAGAATACTTTAGAAAGTAGTTTTTTTAGAAGTTTTAAATTTCTTGCTGTTGATGCTTAATGCAAACATTTTAATTTTCAGCTATTATTCAGATTTTATCATGCCAAATAGTTAGAAGCTATTGTTTATTCCTCCTACGGTAAATCACTGTACAACTAACCTGGCTTTTAGAGTGGTGAAACCTTGTTTTTAAACAGCTAAACTTCTTGGAGTCAATTTCCTGTCTTTACCCTATTTAAACAGTGTTCAGCTTATCACATAGCAATAGGAGACTTACTGTCTTTCATTATGGTCAGCAATCCATATAATGAAATCAACTAATTAGTAATTAAGTGCAATCAAACCACTTTTTTCAGCTCAAAGAGTCTACTTACTGTATGTTGCTCGTGTAAATTGCATATTAAATCTATCTAGACATCGACACACTTATACATCCTTACAGAAATGTGTTTAGAATTACTTGTTTCTAATGTCTTATCATGTAACGCATAATTTTAAAAAAGACAAAATATTATTGTAAAAACACCACAAAGCACACAGTAAGATTTCTACTCTTGGAAGCACAAAGGAAGGTACTCATCCAGCAACCCACCGAGTTTCATTTCCACTTCTTTCTATGAATGTTTAAGCATGTGCTCAATATGCTTTTCAGAATAGGAATATATTTAAGGAGATGTTCCCCTTAGCAGCCAGTAATATTCAGATTAAGATAAATAGGCTATCAATTTGCTTTTAAAATCATGCACATTCTTACAAATATTTTTGGTGGACACAAACCCCTTAAACTGTGAATACCAATAAACACATGCATCTATATGCAAGCCTCAGTTAAATGCAGCCTGTAAAATCCTAGATCCACTAATACCTATATTTATTTTAATCTGCTGCTCTTTTCAGTCACATGTTTTTAAAAAAGTTACAACTTAAGAAAACAGTACTGAGTTTTTAGATTTAGGAGCCACATTGGAGGAAAGAGCTAAATTTATTACAGAAACTGAGAGCAGTTCCAAGAACTTACTGTTGCCAAATCTATTGCATTTATGGGGTTTTCCATTTTATAAGTTAACATGCGTAGTAAATACTTGGAAGTTTTAGCTACATCAGGAAAAAAAAAAGTCAGGTATGTAATTCCTCCTCACCGGAGCTTCACCAGTGCCAGGGATAATAGGAGCTGTAAGAATTCTAACAACCCATTAGAAAGGTGGTAGAAATATTGAGCAAGTTAACAATATGGTTAATGTAGTCAAAAGGGCATGTATGCAAGTAACTTGAAAAAAAATTAGTATGTTAATTTACATATGTATTATCTGTGAATCAAATCTTTAGCACAATTAATAGTCAGAAAAAACTCTAAAGCTGAGTCCACTTCACTGGGAAAAATACTTAAAAACTCTTGAAGATAGAATGAAGGTGATAAATGTTTAAATATATTCATATACACATATGTACATTTAATGTATTCTAGTGTAATGCTGGCTTGTTTCAAACAAGCTTCTGGGTAAGATATAACATATTCATCAATGTTCTTTATGTCCTACTGTGCTATTTTAGGTATGACTTACAAATGTGGAAACAGTTCACCATTGCCTTTCTTTCTGTTAGCATTATTACATTTTCTCCACCAAGGAGATAATTTAAATTTAAAATTTATTAATTAATTTTATTATTTTCCAAATAATTCCAAATTAATTTCATATTTTGCTGAAATACCAATGATCAAAGCAAAGGCTTATTGCTATACAACTGCAATTCTCTACTTTTTAAGCTGCATACTCATCTACTAATTTATAATCACATACCAGCTGTTTCACTTACTGTACTGCACAATGCAGGGTGCCATCTATTGAGAAATGAATACACAGAATAACTAGTAAAAGAACAAACTGGAGGGGGAATACAGAAAAAGGATAGTAACAGGCAATGGAGTAAACACTTCACAGCTCCACAGGAATTCTACCAGTGATAAAATAAAGGGTTTAATTCGTTTAATTCAGTCACAACTTTAACTGCACATCCAATGAAAAATAAAGCTCAATAAAAACTGTCATTAGTTAGCTGGTATGGAATTGAGATCTCCTACATTACATGTAGGTATTTAAAATATATTTTGAAAAATCAGGCTTACAGTTTAAAATAAAATTATGAAGAACAGCAAACTTGCCAGGCTTTAAACTTTTCATCCAAAACTGGTTTGCAATAGAAAGTTAAGCTTGACAGGGCATGTTTAGAAGAAAGAATCAAAGCTAGCATATCCTACAGTTGTTTTTTGCAAATGTTAGTTTTACATGTCATGCAGTGGCCAAATTAAGAGGTAAAGCTCTTCTGCTGCATGTATCTTGTCATTAGCATAGACCACAAAACCACATCAATGTAAACAGTAAAAAATATGCCAATTCAACCCTCAAAGAATTCCTGAATGTCACTATCTGCTTATTCTTGAAAAACTCTATCCTCACAAGGTTTGAGAAAAGCCATAGGAATGTAAAAAAAATCCCCAAACAGTTTATAAAGGTCTGTAATAATTTTCCTAGCAATTTCAGTCGAGACAGTATACTACATGAAACAAAGTATTTAGATGTGATTGTCAACTTGCCAAATGTTTTTCTGCATTACAGCACCTGGCCCTTGCCTTCAGAAGCTCCCACGGACTTCAAGTAGTTGTAGCTGGAATTTAAGCCCAGAGTACCTACATAAACCTAATACAAATTATTTCAGTGAACTTCCTTTAATTTGAAAAAATAAATAGGTTTTCCTCCTTGACTGCTTCAACTATGAAGCAAAAATTTTTAGTTTTCTTATAGGGAAGGCAAAGGGTGCTGCTTACATCTCACATCGAGGTAAAAAGTAGACAATTTTTCCAAAGTGAAGTATTTATCTGTTCAGCTTTTTAATTAGTCCATTTGTCATATTCTTTGCTGCAAACTAAAAACAATGAAAACAATTATGTGCCCTATTCAGCTGAGATCAAGGGTGGAAAGAAAGCAAATTAGGGGGAACTTACGATTAATGACAGCTTTGATATAGATATAGAAGCAATTACGATCTAAATGAACTGAAATATGTGAAAGCATATCCAGTACTTAAATTCTGGCCCCTTGACTGGAAAAGTGCCTTGTACCCATACTTCAGTATCAGGAAGAGGAACTGACAAGAGGTATTGCCTTAAAAAAAGACTGATGAGATGCCTCATAGAATATATTAATCCCATCTCAAAGATCTTTGCAAAGTGGCTGTCTGAATCGTTACCATTTTTTTGAAATGTAAGGCATTTATAGAAAGATACCTGATGAGGACCTCTGATGGTTGTTCCAGCAGCTTCTAAAGAAGAAAAAATTGCTTCAGGTACACTCTGGCTTGTGTGCTTATGTGCAAATGTGAAATCAGTGTCTGTTGTTTTTAAACATGTTTTGTCACAGGTATTTTCTATGGCCATGTTTGCATGATTTTGGGGGTTTGTTTTGTCAACAGTAGTTAAGTTTTGTAAAGCTGAGGTAATGAGATCAACTCCGTGAGCTTCAAATGAATTAGGTTCCAATTTACTGAGGTTAACAGCACGGTCTCTGTGCTCCAGGTTAAAATGATGATCTTGAAGCATGTTTTCAGCTATACCAGTACATGGAATGGTTGGTTTTTCCTGAGTGCTCTGCAAGAAAGCAGAGTCATTGTCTGTAGGTGGAAACTTGACATTAAATTTAGAAAGTGATTCTACAGAGTTGTTGTCCTCATCTTGGCCCACTCCTCTTGGTGTGATAGATGTGATGCATGATGCACCTCTATTTATATCCTTTATAACCCGAGGCTTAAAAAGCTCTTCTGCTTGTTCATCAGTTTTATCAGTACACTGTATCGGCATGGAAAACTGTATTTCTGTGAAGAAAGAATGAAGAAAACATTAAATAGTCCACTGAAGCACAGTTATTAAAGGTGTGGTGTTGGGGTATTTTTTTGTGAGAGGTTTTTTATTTTCTTTCTTGCCGTTTTAACCTTTATTTTTTTCTCTTTGAAATCAGTTTGAAAAGTAGTTCTCTTTCACAAACTTTAATTGATGCAAAAACTATCAGAAAAAAATAAAAAGAAATAAGTATGTCCTAATAATTCTATTTCCCATTGATTTATGGCTAAAACCACTTCAATTTTACTGCAAATTATGTTGTCCCATACTCTTAACACATACTTGCATATATTTACTGAAGTGTTCTGGCAGAAATAGAAGCTGGAACCAAACCCATTTCACACAGCGCCAAGAACATGCTAGGCTCCATGAGCATGACTTTAGAAGGTATTCAGGTAACAAACTCACAGTGGTTTTCAGATTAGGCAAATATTTAAACTGAATAACTATTCAGAAGAGGGAGCATATTTTTCCTTAATTTTTGTCACTTTATTACCAAAATTGGTAACAATATACAAGGTTGCTCCAAGTCAGGTGAGAGAATAACTTGAGTACACATTTGTACTTCACATAGCAGCCTTTTGACATCACTCAGATATTGCAGTGCGCCACAGAAGTAATAGAAATCAAGCAGATTAAATCCATATCATATATAGCTTTTCACACAGTTAGGCACTTATTTAAGGAAAACAAATGCATTCTGGAATAAGTTTCCAAGCAGTCACCCCCCCAGATTCCCACCCCCAATAATAAAATTTAGTGGTGTTCATTAGAAATGCAGGTCAGACAGCCATTTGAAACCACAAGCTACACAGAAGCACTTCATGTACCAAAACTTCAGTTAATGGTACAAACTAAATTATAAACAAGGTCTGAAATTAGCCTTTTCTGCTTCAACTGCGTAAGTTTGGCAGGAGTTTTTTGAAATCACTTTAGAGTCTGATCCTCCAGAAAAGTTAGGAAGGAAGAGCCATAGTAGCTTACATTGTATTAAATGTAAGCGTTAGCAGAATGGGACTTTCAGGATCTCTTCCAGTTGCAACAAAAATCAAGCCATGCTTTTGTTTTCAGGAAGTTTTTCATTAAGCTCTTGCCCCATATAACAAAACAGTATGTACAAGTAAGTCTGGAAAATAAATCCCCTCAGTCCAGTAGTTTTCTTTTAACATATAAGGGGCTAGAGACATTCGTAACAGACATATTTTGAACTGACAGCTAAATTAAAAGCAAGCAAGTGCTGTCATTCACACACTATGATGGGATCTCACATGTAGTAAGTGCTTGCCTCTCACTCCAAGGGACAAAACAATTACAAGAGCCATTGATGTGATGACTGTCTTTTATAGCATGTGATTTGGAGCACTCGTCATAGAATGCCAAAACTGGCGGTGCATTTTCTTGGTGAAATACTGAGCACCATGTGAACAGACTTGAAAAAGGCAGATGGTAAACAGTGGAAGTACTTCTATGTATATGTAATTTACAGTATTTTCAAATATAAAGCAAAGCTTTCAAACAGTTGAATCACAATAAGAGCTTAAGTATGATATTACCACTTTCAGGTTCTGGCTTTATCTTAAATTTACTCAGTTGGTCTGTTTGTTCTGTGGCTAGCATACATATTCGATGACACTCTTCTTTTATGTCCTGGAAAATAGTCTCCAGATTCTCTCTGGAAGATCAAAATTGTAAATTAAAGAGTCAACCAATTCAGCTTGTTGAGACCTTTAATCTTGTCACACTCACAAACAACATTGTAAGCTACAAAACAATAGTGTAAGCTACTTTTCTTGGATACAACGCTCCTCAACATATGTACACATCATTTTGATCTCAGTAAAAGCAAGAGAAAGGGAAAAGAAAATGTCGAAGAACTGCCTAGTTCTATCATACATTTGAGCTTAGCGCCTGACCCTGCAAGGACCTTTCCCCCCAAAACCTCAAGCTTTTACATTTCTTTTGTTTCCCTTAGGTATTTTTTTGAACAACTTACATTTCACAAGGGTACTGTGTCTATCTCATTCAAAGGAAAACAAGATGCTGCTGCTGTGAACATTAATAATTTTCCATTGTTTTCTGTTCACTATAAACTTTGCAAAAGGAACACATAAGCATTTATTACTGCCCCTTCCTTCTCTGTCTACCTGATAATTTGGAGAGGGGTTTGTGAACTCTTTCCTTCTCTGTTTTATACAACATCACACATTTTTTCCTTTTATTTTGAGGGATTTAAAAAATCCTATCTTTTCCAGAGTATCATATAGACATCTGATATTTAGTTATCTGCACTAAGAATGGTAAAATCAGTTATTTGTGCTTGTGTGTTTTATTTGGCCAAAGGCACTAAATTTTTCAGTTATTGATGCATCCATAAAATTCCATTGTGAAATTATGGTGAACTTGCTGAGTAATTTATATTTCTAAGCACAATATCATGGGTTTAACTTCAAGGATGAAAAATCGAAGTTGGTGACAAACTGAATGTGTGTTCTCTTTTGCATTTTCGTATCAAAAGAGCTCACAAAGATTTTGCTTTAATCCAGTGAATTGTTTTCCTTTTTATTGCTTATTTGTATACCAATCAGGAGTGTCACAAGCTGTGCTCCTATTTCTGCTGTGCTTCTGATTTTGAAGACGCAAATGTCTGTTTGTTCCTCATTTGAAAAAAATCCTACTGAAGGAGTTTGTCCTGTTAACACATTCTGACCATTTTCAGGTGTTTTGATATGTAATACATTTAAAAAGGCCCTTAACATAAGTTTCTAGTTGGAGCTTTTAAATCTACATATGACTAGATGAATCAATCTTAATTTGCTAGACATTTGTGATACTATAATCTTACTAATGTAAGATTACCAGTAATCTTATCAGTCACATACCTCTTTCCAAGAAAACAGTAAAGTAAGGGAGCTATTTGAGAGGAGACAGAAGACAGGTAAAGTTTTTTCATTTTTTAGATATAAATCAGGAAAGACAAAAAAGTCTTCATCACAATCTTATTTGTTCTCTCTTTTATGATAAAGTAGTAGTGAGTCAGACTAAAGTCCCATGCATTTCGCCTAGCCTATGTCTGTGAGTGGCCAAAAGTAAATGCCTAGGTAAGACAGAAAGAATTTATGATACTTTTGCCTAATACTCTCCTAGCCTCACTGTAGAGAATCTTCTACTCGACCTCAGCAAAACTGTTAAATGTCCATCCCATGAAAAATGCTTACTTAAGTCTTTGGTCAATATTTTTCTCAAAACACTGACAGAAGAGGGATTACTTGCTTAAGAAATATGCTGGACTTAGTCCCTTGGTCATAGCAAGGGCTGGCTAGCTTCAGCTCAGATAAACCTGGCCTCATACTCTCTCATTTAGGATGGATCAGGCCAAGAATTATTTTTCCATGCTGACTATCAGACTTCCTCCTGTCAGTACAGCAGGCTCCTCTGCTATGCTGCCATCAGTTATTCTATTATGGTTGTACATTCCTGTTCTGAAGAGAGTTAATCTGAGGGAGTTAATGCTTACCCAAAACCCAGCATTAACATACACTGCTGTTTCCCACAGAGTCCAACCTCCTGCTGAACCAAATGGCTATTTTACTTCCTCTCAACTTATCCCTACATACCTGCAAACCACAGCTATGACCTCATGTAATTGCTGGCTTTATTACCTTATCACACCAGCTCTCTGATCTCTGCTGTCCCCCCATCCATTTTTTAAGGTACTGTGTAGAAAAGAGGGAAATAGCTGGTCTTATTTAATAGCAGAAAAGACAATTAAAAGCAATTTTAATAATGCTGTGAAAGTACTTACCTTTCAGGCATAGGAGAAATACCAGGGATCCCTAGACATAAATCACACTTATCTGGAACAGCTATCTTACTTTTTGCCTTGAAGTAAAATATAAAAGTATTGATCACAGATTAGCATATCAATTTTGCCTTTCACCCTAACACAAATAAAAATGTAATGGGATCCTTCACCTAGTCCTTATGGAAGCTCTTAAAATATTCACGAAATTATAACAATAGTTTTTTTACTGTTCGTGTGAATTTTTATTTTTAGTTTAACTTAGCATCTCAATGTGGCATTCCTCTGCTCATACTCCCTTGGAACGAAGCTGTTTCTAAGAATAGTGTTTCACTGTCATTCTGTTTCAGCTATGTATGAAGTAAGATTATGTATTGTTTCTAAGCTTTTTAGTGAGGTATCCAGATATTTTAGCTCTTAAAAATTATTTATTTACTGACATTTTCAGTGAACATATCACAAGCTAATCTGTCATGAGCATTAAAAGCTTTTTAAGTAAGTTATTAACTTTGACTACCACCTTGTGGTTAGCTCTAGTATTACATAGTTTTAAATATGCCAAGCATTAAGGAAAGTTTTTATAATAATCGGTCATTTAGCAGCAGTTCAATTATATCTAATTATCACATTACCTAGTTCCTATGTGCTCTAAATCAGACACAGAACTTGATCAAATCAGCTGATTTCAAAGATGTATTGTTTATAATCACAGATCCATAAGCTATAGGTCTGTCCTACCTTGTACTAAAAATGCAACAGCAGCTCCTATAAACCAATTTGAGCTGCCTTATACTTAGCAACACGGGTTACAAACGCTTGTCACAGTAAGTTAAGCAATGCTTGGGAAGTGTAACAGCACTAGGTTATGTGTTGCTGTGCTACTACCCTTACCTATATTCACTTTAAATTAAGTAGCTAAAACATGTTTGATGGTTCAATTCACATTGATGACTGCTCTCTAGCTACTCCACAAGGATAGAATAGCGCTCTGGATGCTATTCTATAAAAAAAGTAGGCTGAATAAAAGTGAAAAAATCAACTCAGCCTTGGTGAAAACTCCCAGCTGAAGATTATAAAACAGAAATGCTACTCTGGAGTTTTCACAAATACTAAAATTTTAATGACATAGCAAAAAATAATTAACACACAAACCAATCAATATGAATTTAATAGTTTGGTGCTCCCTGTGTACTTTAGATACTTTAACTATTTCCTAGAAACCATATAAAGCTGAAATATAAAATAAATTTCTTAGGGTAATTAGTATAAAGAAGTTTGCAAGAAGTAATAATTTACACATGTTTGATTTTTTTTCATTTTATCTCTACTTGATTGCTTATCTTACCTCCGTTTTATACGTTGGCATATGTATACACTTTCGAGCTTCACTTAATTCTTTCAATTTGCTTTTCAGAGTTCTTATTTTATCCTCTTGATTGGAAATGATAGACATAAGCTTCCTTTCCTTTTGACTGTTTTTGTCCTCAAGTTGCTTCAACTTCATGCTCTCACTTTCTAACTGTTCCTAAAAAATAATTTTAGAAACAGCAGTACAATTAGTAGAATTGAGGCTTGCGGAATATCTTTACTCAGCAGTCTGGAATAAGCTAAATTAAGCTTTTGTAGTGTAATGGTAATTCTTATTAATTACATTACGTTATTAATTTTAAACTGGCGGTAAATATTTTCTATCATACACAAAGATGTAACTCATCATGAGTTCTGTGTCCAGTTCTAGGGCGCCCAACATAAGAAGGTCATGGACCTGCTGGAGCAAGTCCACAGAAGTGCTGAAAAGGTAATCAGAGGTTTGGAGCACCTATTGTATGAAGACAGGCTGAGAGGGTTGGGGTTGCTCAGCCTTGAGAAGGCTCCAGAAAGACATTATAGTAGCCTTCCAGTACTTGAAGGAAGCCTAAAAAAAGCTGCAGAGGGACTTTTTACAAGGGCACATAGCGATAGGACAAGGTGTAACTGTTTTATTTCAAAAGAGGATAGATTTAGATTGGATATCAGAAAGAAATTATTTTCTGTGAGGGTGGTGAGACAGTGGAACAGGTTGCCCTGAGAAGCTGTGGATGCCCCATCACTGGACGTGTTCAAGGCCAGACTGGATGATGTTTTGAGCAACCTGGTACAGTAGAAGGTGTTCCTGCCTAAGACAGAGAATTTGGAACTAGATTATTTTTACAGTCACTTCTAACCCAAACCATTCTATGATCCCATGATGCTATGAATATCTCAAACTGGAAGAGACTAGTAAGGATCATTGAGTCTAACTCCTTGCTCCTCTCAGGACTACCTAGACTATATGACTGAGTGTTATCCAGATGCTCCTTATGCTCTTGAGAGGCTTAGTGATGTGACCATTTCCCTTGGGAAGCTGTTCCAGTAATTGACCATCCTGTTCATGAAGAACCTTTTTCTAATGTTCAATCTGAACTTCCCTGACACAGCTTCATTCCATCTCCTCATGTCCTGTTAATGGTCACCAGAGAAAAAAGAGCAGCACCTCCCCCTCCACTGCGCCCCGTGAGGAAGCTGTAGACTGCGACAAGGTCATGCCTCAGCCTGCTCTTCTCCAGGCTGAACAAACTAAGTGACCACAGCCACTCCTTGTAAATATTGCCCTCAAAGCCTTACACTACCTTAATTGCCTTCCTCTGGACAGATTCTAAGAGGCTGATGTCCTTATACTGAGGTTCCCAAAACTGCACATAGTACTCAAGGTGGGACTGCACCAGTGCAGTTTAGAGCGGGGCAATTGCTTTCCTGTGAAAAGCTGGCTGCCAGGGCACATTTGCCTCATATTCAACTTGCCATCAATCTGAACTTCCAGCTCTTTTTCTGTGGGGTTGCTCTCCTTTCATGCTTTGCATTTCTAGCAGGTGGTGTAGGAAATACATGTAGTGTTCTAGGACAAATCATGAGACACTTTCCATCCTCTTACAGTGTAGAATCTGTATACATCATGGCAGACAAGAATCCTGTGAAGTTGATGAAAAAAACCCCCAAACAAACAAACAAACATCAAAGAAGAAAAAAGGAGAAAGATTTTTTTTTTATATAGTTCTGGAAAAAAACCAACAAAACAAGAAGACTGAAGATCTTAGGCTAAAGAACCCATACAACATCTTCTAGAGCTGATGCTGCAGCAGCTAGATTTAATATTCTCAAATGGCACAACAAGAACACTAGGAAGAATTACAGTACTATGTGGCACAGAAAGTTCAAAGCAAGTCAAGGAAGTGTCTGCTGAATGAATAAATAATAATATCTACTGAGATGGGAAAAAATAACAATTTGTATTATGAGGATATGGAGATACACATATAAGTGTTCATAACAGATCTGAAAATAACTTGCAGAAAGTTGTAGCAGGGCCAGATGCTGAACATCATTTTGTAACTATGTACCTTTCCATCTTCTTTAATGAATACAATGTCACAGTAGCTATGGTATGGGGAACTGCTTTTTGCTGGGGATGGGAAGGCAGTGATATTCTATGGTTGGCCCAAGCTACCACTGGGCCATTATTCGGTCACAGGGTTTGCAAACATTAGAATCATAGAATAGCTTGGGTTGGAAGGGACCTTTAAAGGTCGTCTAGTTCAACTGCCCTTGCAATGAGCAGGGTCATTTCCAACTACATTAGGCTGCTCAGAGCCCTGTCCAACCTGACCTTGAAGGTTTCCAGGGACGGGGCATCTATCACCTCTCTGAGCAACATATTCCAGTGTTTCACCACCCTTCCTGTGAAAAATTTCCTCCATATATCTCATCTGACCATTCCACAGTCAAACTCCATTTCTTATTTGAAAAGCCAATAGGGCACAGCTTCTCCTGTATTTTCCTTTGAAAATGATATGCTGGTAATCATAAAATCTAGGAAAAAGCTTATGTCAAAGACAAGACTTGCCCTTAAAGAACAACTCCATCTTAAGGATAAGTAAAATAACTCTTTCACAGAGTGGTCTTTCACTATGATACAGCATTGGTCTATACACACATAATTTATCTGTTTGGGACTAATGCAGATCCAAATAATATGGATAACAATAACAAAACTTTTAAAAGCTTCCACATAACTGTGGGCACTGCAGTAGCAGCCAGTAGTTCTCTTCCATTTCTTCTACACTTTCCTGCAGGAAGCGGAGAAAAGATTTAAGCACGCAGTGAGAAAAGCCATGTGGGAACCAATGTGAGAAGAGCCATACAGCATGTTGCAATGAAAATGTATCAGTACACATGTATGCAGAGGCAATCAGGTAAAGACAATCAGGTGTTGCCAGTTAGGAGGAGGAAGGCGTGAGCTCCTGTTCAGCCCACCTGTGCCCAATTAGGGCTGGCCCCAACTGCACATGAGCAGAACTGGGGGACGAATAAAAGGCGGATGAGCTCCTGTTAGCGCAGCGATAGGAACTCTGACTCTAGATCAGAAGGCTGTGGGTTCTAATCATGTCAGAGCACCACCAAAGACGGGAGAAGGTGGGAGCTTGTGGCGCAATAGTAGCGCGTCTGACCCCAGATCAGAAGGCCGTGTGTTCGAATCACATCAGGGTCACCAAAAAAATGGGAGACTGTTCAGCCCCCTCCTCTGGCAGCTCTAGAGAAGCGCTCCCCATGGCCTCTGGAAGCCCACCTTTTATTGGTCCCCCAGTTCTGCTCATGCGCAGTTGGGGCCAGCCCTAATTGGGCACAGGTGGGCTGAACAGGAGCTCACGCCTTCCTCCTTGTGACTGGCAACACCTGATTGTCTTTACCTGGTTGCCTCTGCACATGTAAATTATCTTTCTTACGCACCAAGAGGCTCTCACACCATGAAAAACACTGGAGAAATTATTACATCTTTTGCGATCTTTCAATAACACAGCACTTCATATTTTGATGATCTTACAGTTTGTAATACTGACTGAATTTGGAACTGATGAACTACTCTAATTGGTCTCAGGGAATATTAACTGTAACTTTAAATAGTTTGTCCAAAAATCTTCTTTAGTATTGGGTAGAGATAGCTTAAACAGATGAAACAATAAGAAAGAAAGGCTATCAATACCAACATTTTTAAAATCAGGTAGCAAGGCCTAATTGATCATACCGCATACATTATACAAGCTGCAAAGAACAGCTAAATGTATACAATTTAGCTAGAATAAAATGAGTATAGCTTTCTTTGCATCAAAGACAGGAAACAAAGTGACACTAAGACTCTAGAGAAGGTGGCGCTGACAGGCGCACACAGCTCTACAGGACTGCAGTAGCTGCTCTTAGTTATATAAGACATTTTAACCCCATGATTTTGAGCACAAAGTTTACTACCATACATCTGCCATTCCTCTGCTTATGTCCTGCACAACTCCCTCCCCCCCCCAAAAAAAAAAAAACAACTCAAAAAACCAAAACAACAAAAAAACCCAACCTAAACATTTGTTGCAGGATGAACAGTTTTGTATATCATGTGTATCATTCATTCCTGAAACAAAGTTTCCTTCTCTTTTTCATGGCGTAACAAATTCTGATCAACAAACTCCATACTATATTTAATACTAAGGTTCCTGACCCAGGAAAATATGAACATGAGCATGTTTTCTTGTCACAGGTATTGACTTTAGCTTCATGGTTTATGGAGTTTACAAGGATTCTGATGTCTGATTCTGTGCTAAAAATGCAGAAGCAGCTTTGCTGGATATTGCCTAATTTCCTTTACTAAGGTTTTCTGTTTGCTGAGCAGCTTTGGCTCTGAAACACTAACTGGATCCACATTCTTCCTGGTTAATAAAGTTTAGCCAGGCTGTACTCAAAAAAGGACAGCAATTTAGTTTTATTTGGTCTACTTAAGCAGGACTCAAAAAATCTGCTAATCTTGTATACAGCTTGGTATTGACTGCCAAGCAAATGTGGTACACTCACCTCTTTCCCTGAAAATGAATGCGAATAAAATGAAAAAAACCCAACAAACAAACAAACAAAAAGCCAATACATTTTACCACACACTGGCAACAGAAATTGATAACAGCAGGTAAAATACACAAGTATGGCCACCTACTAGAAAACACAGGAAAGCTAACTCTTTCCTCATTTGAAACCTCTTAAATTTAAGATCTAACCATGCACCCAGTCAGTCCTGGATTTCTATTAACTTTTATACAGGACAGAGTATAGTCCATTGAGAAATCCCATTGGACTTAGCAAAAGACGGTTTCAATAAGTACGAATAGGCAACTTCAGGCAACTCCCAGGCAACTCCAGCCATGGCAGAGACTGAGTTTCAAGGAAGGACAGGAAGAAACAGCAACTTTTTAACTTAAAGACCATAATCACAATTTTTTTGAACTGCGTATTTTGCAAGCCTGAAAATTTCTGAGAAGTAAAATAAGTAGTTAATAGAGGACAGTGGCTGTAGACATAATTTATTTGATTTAGAGTAGCATGTGGATAGAATATGACTAGAAAAATAGAGGCTTTCAAACAGACTACTTAAGCTCCCAAATTTCAACAGCTGAGAAAGCCAATACTTTATTGAACTGGATACAAGACAACTATACTGGGTCAGTGACAGGATGATGGGTTTTTGGTCTAGCAAATGTCAAAATACAGTTGCAAAGGAAAAGTATAAAAAAACAGGAAGCATTCATGATACATCCTTTAGTAAGTTCCCAGACCTTCTTTGTAATAGTTTCTATGTATTTGTTAACTTTCAACAAATTTCCTTTTTTTTTTTTTTTTTTTTTTTTTTTTTTTAACTTTAATTATATTTATTCACAGATCATAGAATAGTTAGAGTTGGAAGGGACCCCAAAGATCATAAAGTTCCAGCCCCTCTTGGGGTGGAACTTGGTGTGGTCCTGGTGACGTTTTACTGTTTATTTTCCCTAACTTGTTCCACACATTCATTCCATGCGGTTCAACTTTTTATCCATCACACATCAAAAATTCTACATTTAAAATGTGCAAAAATTGGCAGCTGCCACAAAAGCATTGTCTTGGGTTAGTGTAGTGGTGCGAAGCAGCAGCCTGTGCAGGATTACAGAGAGAGGCAGATGTGGGTCTGCAGCCATGGAGGACCCCGTGCCAGAGGAGGTGACTGCTCCCAAAGCAGCTGTGGCCCTGTGGGCAGCCAAGAATGGAGCAGTTCCTGAGGGACTGCACCTGGTCAGAGGGACTCATGTAGGAGGGGTCTAGGAAGGACTCTTTCCCATGAGAAGGACCCTGCATTGGAGGGGGGGAAGAATGTGAGGAGTCCTCCCCCTTAGGAGGAAAGTGGCAGAAACACTGTGTAGGGAACTGACCCTAAAGCCCCACTGCCTGTCTCCTGTGGGAGGGGTTGGGGGAAGGTATTAAGATCTGGACATGTTTACTCTTTCTCCTTGTAGATGAAATTAGGGTTTTTTTCTTCCCAAGCTGAACCTGTTTTTTGCCTGTTAATTGAACTGAGGAATGAAAACCTCCCCATCCTTGTCTCAACTAATGAGCCTTAAGGTGGATTTTCTCCTCCCTGTCCCACAGCAGGGCTTAAATGTATACAGACTGTACAGTTAGTAGTTAAATCTGCATGGACTTATACCAGACGTATTTATGTTCACGGCACATACAAAGCAAAATCTAGATGACCTACCTATTCTACTCCTTATACCTATCTGAGAGGTAACTGTGATAAATGACTCCAGATTCCACAAAAAAATGCAGATAAAGACAAATAGGTTTGCATGAGGCTCTGAGCAGCTGGGTCTAGTAGGAGTTGTCCCTGCCCATTGCAGGGTGGTTGGAATTAAGATGATTTTCAAGGTCCCTTCCACCCCAAATCATTCTATGATTCTGTGAAATAACTTAAATTCCATTAAGAAAATAGACCCTGAAATAATGATTCCAGCTTCTCATGCATTTCCTGCAATCATCTGTACAGATCACACAGCTCCTCATTTTTCCCCAAGAGAAGAGCAGCACAGCTTCCTCTCTCCTACTCATTGTATGGTGAAGTTACCCAAAACTACTGCCCTTGGAAAGCATTCAGAAACAAGAGGATGAAATATTAGACTTGGGCAGGTCTCTATATGCAACTCTATGACATAATTTTTATCCAACTCAACACAGAAAAATGCAAAGATATAGAAAGAGGTTCTATCAAAGAATTAACCCTTCAGCTGTGTTGTACTCCAAATAAATGCAAAGATTAGGAAAGAAATGACACCTTGTGATCAGAGATTCTAATGTAGAAAAATTACTATAAAGACTTTTTAAATAAAAAAGGAGTGTATAAAAAAGTTTGCTAACAGTGGGCAAAGGCTTAGTCTCAAATAAGATTCCTTCAATGTACTTAAGCAAGCCTCAGTAATCCAGTGAAGTTATTTTAAAATTAACATTTCTGATTAAAAAAATGCATTTTAGCTTAATTGATTTATAGCTCAGTTTTAGTGAACAAATCCTGAAATTAATTATTTTTAAATCCAATGCCTCATTTAATATAAGGGCCCTTGTAAAGTCCCTCCTAGGGAGATTCCTGTTAAAAACTAGGAGATTTTATGTTTCAAGACAGTTCTCAAAAAATACAGTAGGATGACTTAGGATAAAAACAATGCAACCTTGTGCATCTTTGTCACTGTCTTTGCAAAATCCATTCAAGGTATTTCCCAGATATTCTGCTTTACTCATTTCTGCTGCTCAACAGGCTGTAATGAAAATCTCAGTCTTCAGTGAAGAGGGGCAGAGAAGACATCATATTAAAACTGGAAATTTAGAAAACCAACCAAATCATAAGCATTTCCAGAGCTTAGTTCACGTTTTTCTCATAATTTTTGAATGTAGAGTCTCAATTTCTTTCAAAAATACACAAACTGGTTGCAATGTGACCATTAGTATAGGCAGATTAAGAAAGAAATCAGCAAGTAAATTTCTGCTTTATGCTTACAACTATTTTAGGGAGCTCAAACAGCAATTGCACTGGGGAGGATCAAAGACAGTTGCTTAGTTCACCAAAGCAAACTGCACTGGCTCAGTGCTCATGCACTTCAGGTGAGGAAATTGTATTAGAAGTGCCATTCAAAGGCACCAGTAAAAATCTCACTTGCCTCCTTAGGTTCTCATAGTATAGTCACAGCACAAACGTGATCTTATGTTAAACCTAAGTGCCCATACCTTTAAGAGTTTTTCTCTTTGCTTTGCTATGTTGAGTTTTTCAGATAGCTGGCTGAAAGATAAGTTAGAGGTTTCGTTGTCTTCATGCATCAGAGCATAGGGGTGCACATTACCTTAAAAAACAAATAAACAGAAACAGCTGATTGCCACTGCATTTTTTACCAGCTGGCTTCTAAGTACAAGCAAGATGAAAACAAGCTAGGCTTATATTTCTTTACTTTCTTTGGGCAAGAAATATTATTAAACAACCAAGAGAAGCCTAATTCTGTACTTAGACAATGCAATACTAAACCATCAATAAGAATGTCCGTGTACACTTAAAAATAAAAGCCAACCACTTCACTAGTATTTATGAAAACTAGGAGTGTTAGGCTAGTGTGAATAAATACTTCATGAGCACAGCAGATTAACACATGGTTACTTTGACTCTTTTCTCTTATTTGTGTAATCCAGTCAAACAGTGGAAATATATCCATCAATGATGATTTGATTCGAAAGAGTATTATTTGCTTATAAAGCTTGGGTTATCCAATAAGAGTAGCATCACAAGACTCATTTAACATAAAAGACACGTAACATTCACATCTAGAACAACCTGAGCTAAACTTCGTAACAGATAATTGTAAAATTAATATGCAACAATTTTTAAAAAATTATTTGAACCCGTATTTTCATACTTTCATTGGCTTCAGTGTAGCAGGTTCTATGCTTAAAGAGTCACCATTTTTTGAAGAGGATAAAGGGAGGCCTCAGAAGTGTTGCATTTTATAAATAGATTTTGAAACTGCACATTTGTGTTAACTCACATTCACAGAAAATTCTGATACTGCTTTGAGAGACGTATATTGTAAAAACTGAAGCAACAAAATCAGAACTATTCATCAATGCAAAACAGCATAAAAAGAAGTAACATGCAAACTGGAGTACATACCTCTATTAGCATTCAGAGCAGCTAACTGTGATTTCAGCTTTGCAATAATGCTATTTTGAAGCTCTATCTTTTCCTGCTGTTCATGTATTTGCTGCATGTAGTTTTCTGTCTGCAAATATAATTTAATTAGCATTAATCTTACTCTGTTTTGACTACAGGTCTCCTATTTGGCATATAGAAAGCAACTCTGACTTTTAAAGATAACTGTAGTTGAGACCTCAGTGTGAAAACCCAACTACAGTCATCTATGTCAAGTCCATATTTTTGAGGCTGCCCTGATTAGAAAGGTTATTATAGGAAAAAAATACTGATATTCAGTGTTTCACCCGTGGCAAGGTGTAAAGGATAAGGTAAATTTAAAGTATATGATTATTAATTTGTAGCCATAGAACACATCACATTTAAAATTAGAATTTCACTATATTTCAGCATGTTGGTCAGTTAGTTTATTTATAGAGAGATGCGATTTTCTTCCCTCATATTTTCTAACAGATAAATTATACGAATAGACTTTCAAAAAGATTTTAAATGGAAAATAACACATTGCTTATTCCACATAGCAGATATTTTATAAACTCTTTAATTGCCAATGAAGAGAGTTTTGTCTGCTCCTTTGAATGCAGTAGACTTGTTTTTCTAAACTAGAAAATGGGGAGGGGGAGGGCAGAAGCAAGGAAGCACCCCCTTTTTCATCTAGCTATACTCCATTCCATGCTATAAATGGGCCACACAGAGCCTAGTATGACCACTCACATTTCACTGAAGTGTATAAATATTGTTAGACAGCCAATCAATTGAACAAATGGTCAGGTGGCAGAAGATGCTAATATTAAAAAAACTATTATTTCATTAGCACATGCCTAATACTGCAGTTACAATAGTGCTAAAAAAAACCCCAGACAACTTGAGAAGTCCCAACAAGGAGACTTACAGGAATGAATTTTTGGAAATTCTCAATTTTTCTGAAATTAAGAATGTATCTACTACTGAATAGGTCAAGACCTAGAACAAGACTGGGCATTGTTTTCATGTCTATTTGTAGTTTATCCATACTGATATCAAATTCTCAAATCTCAGTCACACTTAAATTCCACAACCCCCTACTTGCAAAGGTGCTTGTAAAGCAGGCAGAAAAAAAAAATCTACAAGCAAAATTTATGTTAAAAGGCCAGGTAAAATTTTTATTATGAGAGTTCAATAATAAAAAAAATTAGTGATCAAAGATCAGTACACTCCAGCAGCTATAAGAGACCTCATGAAGCAGAAAAATCACTGAGAACCAAATTGAAAATGTACAACAGCAATGTCTTGTCAACACTTCTGTACAGAGCACAGACATGACAGCTAAAACAGACAGAAGAGAAGATGCTTTTGACAGCCAGTGTGCACAAATTATTCCTTGAGTCAGATGGCAGCAACAAGTTACCAACTAGAAGATCTGCATGACAACCAACCATCCATCTGTATCAAACACCATCTGGCCGAGATGACTCTGGCTTCTGTGTGCTTGACATGGCTCCCAGCTCTAGAGACTGGCAAAACAAGTGGCCTATTGGTAACTTAAGTAGTAAACTGTTAACAACAGAATGGTGGACAATCCAACAATGTGTGAAGGCCACACAAAGAACAGAGGAAGTTACTAGGGTAAAGCAATGTACAAAGGTCATTCAAAAACCAGGAGACTGGTTAAAAAAATGGAAAAATAACACAAACAACACCCAGCCCCCCAACCCCCCCAACTAATTATAGATTAATTCTTCTTGAAAAAATACTTTTGAAATAATGAAATCCAGCTATGGAGGATATGATTAGGACAAAGATTTGAATAAGTAGTAATCCTTAATGTGAAACACTTTCATTTTTATTTCTGAACCAGAGAAAATGAGGAGAGAAATTTTGCAAGCATTTAGTTCACTTTGATCATCTCACACACTTCTCTGGTTTTCTTTCACGACTTCAGAAGGGCTATCTGACTTTTTCTACTTGATGACATGTTTCTTGGGCAGAAGTTTCTTTTATGGACTGTTAGATGACCCAGGAGTATTAATTACTCAGAGGAAAACCAGTCCTATTAGTTAAGTGCTCATCATAAAAGACAGCATTTAAAAGATTCCCCAACATTTTAAAATGTGTTGCCTTTTGTTAAGTTTGTTGCAATTTCAGCAACAAACTGCTGTTTTTCATTATGATTAGCTACATATTTGCACCAGCACCACTGCAATCTCTGAATGGATAGCACAGTGGATGACTGCACGACTGACTTGATACCTGTTTCTGCAGTGCCTTGGATAGTTTATTTTGCCATGCAAGGAGATAGTAAGATTGTGCCCAGATACCAGAATATTCTCTAGCAGAACTTTCTCTGCTCCCAATCCTGCTACTGTTTTCATAACTTGATGCCAAGCATAGTTCATCTGCCCCTAAACAAAGTTCCAGCCTACCAGTTTTATGGGAGGATCAGAAATTCATGCAGCATCAAAAACACTCAAGCCTTCCTGTAACAGAGGTTCCATTGCTGGGCAAAATACCCATGACAAAATTAGTATGACAAAGCCCAAAACTGATAGCTTTGCAATGTGCTGGCATACATAATGGGAGGTCCTAGAAGAGTTTTGGCTGAAGTAATGCATTCTACAACAAAGGACAAGTTCAAAGGTGCTCCTTAGTGGTCACAATGCTTCCCATATTGTTCTATGACTTCATAACTAAAGAATAATTGTAGAGATGATTATAAAAAAAATTAGTACTTATTCTAATAATTTTAATACAAGCTTGCTGTAAATGTTTCAGCACAAAATCTGTTATCCTGGTAACCTGCATAGCATTTAGCAGATTAGTCTTTGATGTATACATAATTCATATAGCCTATCTTCCCATTAATAAAAAACAACATAAGCTATTTACATTAATATTTTTAAAGTAATTTTTAAATAAAGCAAATTAAATTTCAAGAACTTCATTAAAGCCAGGTACATTTTTCTATAAATCTTTGCCACTTACATTAAAAGACCTCATTAGTCCTCCAAAACAGACAATACTTTTTTCATCTTTAAAACTACAAAAAAACCCCAAAGGTAGAAACTCTGAAATCCACCTGCTATAGTCAGACCTGAATGATTAACTTGGCAGTGTGCTGGCCCGGTTTCATCCAGCTTTAACAGATGTACTAAAGTGCACACAGTTAAAACGAAAGTGACATCTATATGTACTGCAATCCTCCATGGAAAGGGTAGCTTTAAAAACATAGTTCAGAACCCAACACATACTTTTTGCTGTAGTTCTTTCACAGCATGGTCCCTATCCATGCATGCTTGTCGATAGGCTTCATAAGCTTTGTTAAGCTGCTCTCCAATGTTTTTGTCCATCATTCCCAATATTGTTTCATTACTGAAAAGCCGGTCAAGTTAATAGACCTGAAAAGTAATCAGAAGGAAAAAGAGAGAATGATAAGAAACAGAACTATGTAACTAAAAACATATAAAACATGACTTGTATTAATATCAAATTCAAGTAACATGTGCAGTATGTTTGAGCATTAACTCACAAAACAGTTTGAACTGTAGCTCTGCTCACCTCAGAATTTATGTCCAGAGATGGGTTTAAACAAAAGCCAAATAAAAGCAGTTTAACTTTGACTCTAATTCTGTACATGCGGAATGTGTAAATGCATGTGTAACTACAGTGTTTTAGGTTTGATGATTAAAATTGATGCAGATCACCAGTTACCTGATTTTATGGCATTTCCAAAAGTTCAGTGTTTACTCTGTTGTAAAATAACAGCATTATAAAACAAAAAGACTCAGCTTTTGCCAGTAAGCAATAAAAAGATAAAAGCTTGATAACAGGTGACATGGAGCTACTTTCTATGCCATATTTGAAAATGGTAACATAAACAACACTTCAAGGTGAATTAAAACATCTTTTATCTAAAAGTCAGTAATACCAACCAGTAAGAATTAGCAAGTATTGAGACAATACTATCAACTTTTTACACTTCATGAACAATTTCAATAACAACTCCTGAAAGTACAGCTCATGAACTCATGGATACATATGACTACAATACTATTAAATGTCACAGACTTCAATTTGAAGACAGAGTGAACTCCACAAATACATGTCCTTTGCCTCTGTAGAAATATATATTTAGACATATATGACAACAGAGGACAGGTTAGTGAAGTCTCAAAAAACCCAAACCCCTCAAATTTCACATTTCCACTCCTCACATTTAAAACATGGTTACCTCACAGTATACTGTATGTACAGCCACCATCTCTATCTTCTGGGATTATGCATAAATCACAGATACTATTAGTGAAAGTGGTACAGTTCGAAGAGGATAAGCCAAGCAAGAAAGGGATGAGGATAACTTGTCTTGCACCTTGGTCAAAATAGCAAGGACTGCATCTTGAAGGTTTTTTTCATATTTTCCTGCTCTTTAATATCTTCCATATCATAGATCTTGAATACAGAAATGTGGTTTTCCTAGACAGTGCAACAGACTACTGTATGGATGTCATGGCTGTACTTCATTAGTGGAAAAGTGAATTCTTCAACAGCTTGGAATCATCCAGGGATCCTTAGACATAACAAGTATTACTGACATACAAGTTAGTATGTTTTGTGTAAAACTCCTATATGGTTTCATATGAAAGGTGGTGGGTAGTTTATATTCTCGGGTCCACGCATAGTGTCGTAAAGCATTGCTAGTAACAGAGGCTACTTCATCCACCTCCTTCCTCACACAAAGAGTATCCCTCTACTAACTGGAATATTCATTCTAATAGCTGGGACACATCTTAAAATAAATGGATAGGATTTTTTTCAGTTTCAAATAAATGACTGTTTTATGCAGTCAATGAAGGATATTGCTACATCTGAAAGTAATTGAAAGTATGCTCTCTGAGTCTTTAAAAGCTTGCAGTTTGCACTGATATTGATTTTGTACTTTTCTGGATTTCTCCAAAGACACTTTTAACAATTTACCAAGGAAATGCTAATGTCCTGTACATATAAAAGGTAACTTCAAAAAATCAGTGCAATGGGCGATAAAAGACTGTTCAGTTTCTAACAGAGGGAATGGGGCTCAGGTCCATATGACTCATAGTTCATAGAAAGTGAAGGCAATAATTTCATTCATGCAAATTCAAATATCAATTTGAAAAATGGTATTTAAAGTTAGATATAACTTCCAGCCTTTTACTTTCTGATTGTTTGAGAATGGGAGTAAAAAGACTTCTGCTCTCATCTGGACTATATTGGTACCAAAAGTAATTGATCCAACAGGTGGAATTGTAACACTCCACCCATTTTTCTACTTAGTAGGGAAAAATGAGAATAGTAGCTAATTTATTGGCAGGCCCCTAAAATTCAGACTCCATACAGTAAGAATGGCAGCATTGGCTTAGAAATTGTAACATGATGTCAGAATTATGTAACAGTGATGTAAGCCTGCACTGCCACAGAAAAGGATACTCCTGCCTTCCGTCACCTCTGGCCACCTAGTTTTGCCACTTGTACTGGTACTAGCATTTCGATGCTACACAGTATTCCAAAGTAGCTCTTACTTCCTCAGAAAAGTAACAATAAACCCCTAAAAATCAACCCCAAAATTAAAACTGGAGATAGCTCGCTGTGAGGCTGCTGGAGCATTGCTACCAACAGAGAGAGGCAGTGAGAACATGAGACTAGCTGTGGGCAAGACTGCGGCAGTCTACATTTAGATTGGATTAAACTACTCTCTAGTCACACCCTGAACTGCTTGCTGCTGGAATAAATAACTGCTTCTTATGCTCTCTCTCTCTCATATCCAGAACTCCTTGCAGTCACAAAAACTGGCTCCTTTTCCTGCTTCTCCTCCTTAGGCATCAATATTTATCAGGGAATTTGCCAACTGTTCTTGTCATTTACTCTTCTCCCTACATCCAGTTAGAAGGAAAAGAAAAAAACCAACCAATGCTAAAAAACCAACAACACAACCCCCCTGAAACAAATATTCTCACTATTTTAATTCATCTCTTAGTTATGTTTCATCCATACAGCATCTGCAACATATTCTACATAAGTGTGATAACCCTAATTTTCAGCAACTGGCATTCTAGATAGTCACTGGATAATAAAGACTTTAACAATTATTAACAACAATATGTATTCAGAACAGTTGCAGCAATACAAAATGCTGCACTTATTCTAAAAGGGACAGAATTAGAGAATTTATTTCCAGTGTTTGTCCGATGAGGTCTGCAAACGTGAGTACCTGTGAGTGGTGTGTTGCTGAGGTTATGGCAATGAGAACAAGAATTTAATCTTTGAGTAAAAACTTGAACACTGAAATACAACTAGGTATAGCAAATGTTGTAAGACAAAATTTTAAGTACACAAACCAAATAAAGCCCGCAGATGCTCTTAAAATACTTACACCAAACGCAAAACATTTTGCTGATATAGGTGGTAGAAAAAAAGTAGCAATACGAATTTACTGTGAGTCAAATGCCCCAACCCCCCCAACACAACAACTTGCAACATAGTGCTGCGTGCATTCTCAAATCTCAGCTCCACAGATCACCAAAGAGACACATTTTGAGTTTTCACAGTGCCTCAGAAAACACCTTAAATTATGAAATAAATAAGGTGCTAGCTAATCCTGTGTATCTACACAATCATTTATAATACACATGCCTACCTCTCATGGGTTCGTATTAGAACACTGATGCCATCCAGCAGCAAGCACTTCTCTACATGTTTCTGCTTTCAAAACATCTTCTTCAGTGGAAAAACTTTTCTAAGTTACACTGCCGTGATCTTGGGAACTGGAAACCTGTTGATATAACGATTTGTGAGAGACGGAGAGCTCACGGAGCTTTCATGTTTTTGTTTGTTTGTTTGTTTGTTTGTTTTGGTTTTGTTTGTTTGTTTGTTTGTTTGTTTTGTTTATTTTTTCCCCTTGTCTAATGGACAAATTTCCTGCTTTGTTCGACTGCGGGAAGAGTTACAAACCCAGTAGGAGCCCCTCAGGGCACACCGGCAGTACCCCTCGGAGCGCAGCCAGCCCCCCGCGCTCACGGAAGGAGATGGTGATTATGGGCTTTACCCCCACCCCCCGCGCTGTCACCGTCCGACGTTCCGCTCCTCTCCACTCGCCGCCGCAGGCTGTCGCCAACAGCGACAAAGTCCGCTGCCCCTGCGGCCCTCCCGGTGCGGCGGAAAGGGTGGCAACCCCCCCCCCCCCGCCTTCCGCAGGGGCTAAGCATCTCCGCCCGCAAACTATGCGCTCTCTGCTCAGCTCAGCTCCCGAAGCCAGGCACAGCAGCTCTGCGGGGGCAACCGGTGTCCCGACGAGCGGATGGCGGAAGTGCGGAAGGGCCGAGGCGGCCGGGGATCCCACAGCCAGGGGCCGCGGTCTGCAACCCAGCCCCCTGGGCCGAGGGCCGGACGCTCCCCGCGGAAGGGCGGAGAGGTTCTAAAAGCGACTCAGACTTACGAGCGCCTCGCGGAGCCCACGGCAGCTCCCGGCACACGGCGCCCGCTCCTGCCCGAGCGCCTTAACCCAGGAACCAGAACTGACTTCCTGTTGTGCCTCTCCCCGCCCAGTGACGGGGCGAAGCGGCGTAACCCGTGGAGTTCGGGTCGGGGCAGCGGTCGGCGGAGCCGTCAGGCGCCGCTACCAGGTCGGGGGAAGCGGCGGGCTGTTCGCCCGGGCGCGGCGCCTTCTCCGCCGCATCTCGGCGCCGGGCCCGCGCAAAGCTGGTTTCTTCGGGTCTGCGCAAGGATGAGCATCTTCGCTTCTCTTCCCTCTCGCTGTGCCTTTTCTACCCCGCTGCAGCCGGGCACCCCCCTCAAGCAGGGCCTGTGCTGCTCCTGACTTCCTCAGGCCCGTTCCTGTTTTCAGTCTTTCCGTGTTCCGTTGTGTTTTGCAAATAACAGTAGTTATATTTGTAACATAATTATACTTTTCGTACCCTGAGTACTTTTTGTCTGAAGGGTCTCTTACTTTGGTAGGTTGCTACGGTGGCATTCCTCCTTCCCCCTTTTAGTTCCTGCAGGCAGTGGATTATAGGTAATAATGTAATAGAAACACAGTTGTAGTTTTGCTACTGCTGCACGCCCTTCTCTCTGGGTCACATGGGTGTGTACAGCTTTTTCCTGAAGGTGTGTAGCAGGGTGGGAGTTGTTGGGAGGATCGAGGGGTTTCTTACATCCTTGCATAGTGTGCAGTCACAAAGCTGGTGGCAGAGAAGCGTAATGTGTTTAGACTTGGCCTCTGCTGTCTCAGAACCCCAGTGAACATACCCACGCAGCTGGGCTCACAGCTGGTGTTTCTTTTGTTAGACCAGAACTTCGCCTTTTGCCTGCTCACACGCAGATCAGTACCTGCATTTGGACTTTGACAACTTCTTGTGTGTGCATTGGAAGCCTGAGGACTTGATCTTTAACAATTCCACAAGAATTGTTGCCTGGTGTTGTTCTCTGTGCTCTTTCAAAGGTTATTTCTATTACAATTTACCTTTTCGTCTAAGTCTTTAACAACTCTTTTGGTCTGTCTTGGCCTGTACTAAGACTAAGAAGACTGGCAGGTAGTTTAATGACCCAATAAATATACTTCCTGGTTGGCCACTTTTGAGAATGCTCGGTGGGAATCG
The DNA here is from genome assembly GCA_038090715.1 of Florisuga fusca. Classification (NCBI taxonomy): domain Eukaryota; kingdom Metazoa; phylum Chordata; class Aves; order Apodiformes; family Trochilidae; genus Florisuga; species Florisuga fusca. The sequence continues at coordinate 1,687,176 of JAAWXA010000031.1, read as the reverse complement.
AACAAACTATTAAGGTTCAGGGAAGGTTTGCTCTGTTAGCATGTTTCCAAGAAACAGGATTCAGTTTCCTGTTTCAGAGATGGCTATCTCAAACACTCTAAGTTAAGGTTTCATTCAACCTGGTCTTAAAAAAATTTCTACATTTAAAATTTTTATTAAGTCTTGCCAAAACATTCTGCACTTAGATGTATATCTCAGTAACTGAAATAAAACCTTCAGTTGTTAAATTCATACCAATGTATGTAAATATAATTTAACTGATGCTGTATGTAAAAAGGAATAATATGCAGAAAAGTACAAGTAGTTGTTACCTGATGATAAACATAGTGACTAAGATTGTGGCTACCTGAATTTAAATAGAACCATAGCATATATACTGTCTCTGAAACTCTAACATTGCATGTTACTTGTTTTAGGAAACAACAGTTTATTAAATTCTAGAAATGTACTCAATGTAAATTTGCTGTGGAGGTCTCAACTGGGAATGACAAGTGTATAGTTAAATGACAAGTATAGTTAAGAATTATTTAATATTTTTAATATTTTAGGAATCTCCTATTACTAAAACCAGTTAAAAAACACTTTATTTTATTTTCTTTTATTTTATTTTTTTTTATGTGGAGGAAGGGAATTAGCAAGTTGATTCTTTTGAGAGTACAAATTCAAAAATTTGCTCTGAGTAGCTTGAGCTGTCCATTTAAATGCTTCAGATCATCTGTAGCTTACTATTAGATATTACTTCCACAATGGTATTTTAACAGGAATTTTACTTAGTCTTTACAAAGTAAAATGTGTTAACTGTGTTCTTATTGGTTAAACTGAACTGAAATCTTGAGAGGAATTGATTGCTCTTAAGGTAGGCTTGTGGTGCAGCAGTTGTTAGAATGCTGTATTTTAATAAAGGTTTAAATCTGATTCCTGTATACAGTTTTAAACTTATAAATACAAATTGGCTCCTACCCGCTGTCAGAAGGAGGTTGAAATGTTTCTTGCAAGTCCTTCATGTAGCCGTTCGTTCAGACACTAGGTGGCTCACGTCAAATGTTTAAACCTTTTCCGAATTCTTAAACTGTGGTCCCAAAAGAATGTTTGGCTGGTGCTGAGTGCTGAATAGGTCTGTGCTCCCTTCTGTCAATAGCTTGTTGCTTTAACAAAATAAAAAGCATATTTTGCTCTTGAAATAGTCAGAAAATTAGAATTTTGGATTAATCAAGACCACATATAATTATTCCTTAGTAAGAAGGAAGATGGGGATGAATCTTTTTAACTTTTTTTTCCAACAGCACGAGGAAGTTGATAAGGCTGTGGAAACCTTAGTAGTGCAATGCCAATAGTATTTATATTTTGCCTATAGGATGTAAGAGACAAAACCTGGATTCCAGGAGCTAATAAAAGAATGCAGAATCAAAGCACAGACATACATATTTGGTGTGCTACAAGCAACAAAAAATCAGTGTTAGTACAATTACAAAGTTTGTAGCTCATTTTGTAGTCTATCTACATCTGTGAATGCTGAACTTAATAAGTATAATTTACTCATTTCTTTACAAAGGGTAGAAACCAAAGGTTTTGATTTCTTTTTCTCATCTCTTTAGTAACAGCATCACTTTTAGGTTGAAGAGTGTCAACAGGATTATGAAATGCAGTTCTGTACTGTATTTCAATATTTCAGTACTGCTTATGACTAATATTAGCTGGGAATTTCCACTGAGAATTACCCAGCTGAAGAACTTCCTTCAATGCCACTGCAAGCATACAGTCATTCTCTGAATCCAGACTTCAGAAACAGCCCTCAAACTGCTTTGGACCCAGTGCAACGTTCCCTATTTCTGTAACCAATGTCAATGATTTCTGGAGCCTCCCTGGCTTGGGAATAAGTCACCTTGCATGAAACGGGAGTAACGCATGAACAAGCAGCCCCACATGCTTGGGAGCAGTTAACATACACAGCAACTGTTGCACCAAATATAATACATACTTTTTAACATGTCATGAATAAAAAGCCAGTGATGATAATGACACCAAGAGAAAGTAGAAGCAGCTTTGTAAAACTAATGCAATTCATCCATACAGAATGTGACCTGTGTTACATAGAAAGAGAAGCAACAAGATGGAGGCTGAAATACTTACAGAAGAGTAGCCAATCCATTGATTCTTCATTGATCTCCAAAGGAACTTAATTATGCAGAATTCAAACTCTGTTTAAGTCATACTTATTTTGTCTTTCCCCCCTGCCCCTCCAAACCAGTATATAGGGAAACTGTGTTTTTGCAGAGCAATGTAAGGTAAACATCTTAGCTTGGAAAATTTCTCTAGCATTTCTCTAGCATTCATCTAGCATTTATTTTCTCTAGCCTTTTGCCACAGAGACAAGTATTCAGGAGATTTTGCACATAAGCATTAATTCCTTAGACCTGCCAATGTGAAGAAGTAAGATACTTTGACAACAACTACAACATAGGCATACTCCCTCTGGTTTTTGTTAAAATTCAGTAATCTTGGTAGCTGTTTTAGCTGGAGTTACATTATATTCAGTATCTCGGTAGATATAAGGAGTGTTTGCACTATTTGTTGAATGTTGTTTGATCTCAAACCTTTATTCAGGCTGTTGTGGAATAAGAGTAGAAGTCGAAGAAGAGATGCATTTGAAATAACACATATGATTTCTGGGATTTTATGAGCTCTTTTCCTCTTCTGCAAAAAGGGTAGACATGTAGTGCAGCAAGATCACAAATTCTGAGGGATTATTTTTGTCTCTGTAGTCTCATAAAATTCCAAAGTTTAGGTAAGAGAAAGAGAGGCGTTGGTGCAAAGTCATTGCGTTAATAGACCTGTGCTACTATACCTATGGAACTTCTTGTCAAAACTGATTAGCATGTGAAAATTTTGGATGCATTAAAGGGGAGATTGGACAAGTAAACACTTGAGAGATTTACTGAGGAAAACCAAAGAGACAGGCAGCATCAATCTCAGGAAGTTCTCTGACCTGAAAATAGCTGGCAGCTGGGAGAAGACTCTGAGGAAGTATTGCATATGCTTGCCCTGTTCTTATTCTTCCTAGGGCATTGATTTCTAGCCATTGATGAAGAGAAGATGGGTCTGAACCAATGTGGCATATGTTCATATGTTAATGACTTCATGCTGATAAAAATGTGTAGGAATTTCTCTACTTTAAACAATCTTCTGCAAAAGACAGGATACCGTGGAAGAATAGGGAACATAACTATTGCAGAAAGTTCAAAAGATCTTGGAACATCCATTCAGAATTATGCTTTATTACTTTAGAGTATCCATTTGAAAGATAAAGCCTTTGAGCAGGTTTATTAAAGACAATAAGTGATTTTTATCACTTTTCTGAAAAGATACTGTGTATAGTTTGACTATGTTTAAAGTTAAATTGTGATGACCAACGTATCAGCTGCATAATATAATAGCTTTTGTTGTTAGTAGTAATTCTAACTGCACATGAAGCTCAACAGAAGGTATGTCTATATAAAGACCTTCCTGACTGGTGGATTGTAGACAGATCTTGAGAAAAAGGCCTCAAAAAAGTAGTGGTTAGAGTTTTTTTCCATTCTTTAGCTAGTGACAGCATCTAACCATTTAATGCAGAAATTTTGAATTGGATCCCCATATGTGCCACTTAGTGTTGTCCTAGTTAAAAACTGTACAATGGAATAAAATTTTCAGGTTTTTTCTTAAAGTCAAATTTATAGGGACTGCTAGTAAAATCTTTTTTTCTGCTTTATTTTTTAAGGAAAACACAACTCCCCATTAATTATTTCCACAAGGTGATAGAGCAACTGAATATGTATCTGTAACTTCCCTGACACAGAGTTGGTATACTTTCAACAACATTTGATTATATGTTGTAGTGGAATTTGAAAATAAGGAGTTCTGTTTCTCTTCACAGGGAAAACAATATTTTGAAGTGATTCATCTCTGCAGTCTTTTTCTTGTTGATATAGTTGTTTCAGCTCCTCATGTTAATTTAAAAATTGTTTTATAAATGGAAATATGGCTTTGTGACTTCAACAGAGTGTTTTCTTGATTCTTACTCATAGTCATCCTATAAGAGTTTGGTGGGTCGAAGCTTGACTAATTAGGGTGTGTAAGACAAAATAAGATGCTCAGATGACTGGTTCTGTATATCTTACAATTTACATTGCAGTGAAATTCTATACCAAGTAAGCCAAGAAGATCTGAGCAGTCACTGAGCAGTCAGGCTGCTCCACTTTTAACTAAGATTTCTTGGTTTCTACATGCAGCAGTGATAAATGAGCACCTGTGCCTTTCCAAACTTGAAGCAGAGAAAGCTTGAAGCTATGTGCTGAGTTGTGGCTTCACAGCATGTTGGCACTGTGACTGGTTGAATAAAGCCTCATTGTCTGTGAAGGTGACTAGATGATAGACAAAAATGCAGACTAGCTTCTTGCAGATGATATTTGTTCTTACCGTGCTGCGAACAGGAATATGTGTACAAAAAGAGGAAAAAAAAAAAAAAAGGACAATTCATTGTCTGTTTTCAGTAATAAAACAGAAAATGCATCACTGAAAGAGTTGTCACACTTTTAAGATTTCTTCCTGGTGAAGTAGGGAGAGAAACACATGATCAATGAATTTGGGCCTTTTTGCATAATTAGTGGCAAAGGCACACACATACACACACACACACACACACACACACACACACACACACACAAACTCACTTCGTCTGGCACAGCTTCAGTCTTCTTATTCACCAGCTGCTAAGTCATTTTCATATCTGTAGCTGCTTCCTCTCAGTGAGAACACACCTGCTCTCCTAGTATTGTGTCCATTTATTGTTGGCTTCCTGAAAGCAAAAGATGTAAGAGAATTTTGGCTTGTGTCAGAGATTTGAATAAGCATGAGATAATTCAAAGCTGACACACTCGTATAAAACTGCTATACATTAATTTGTCTGTATTAATTACCAATTCCTTTCAGTAGATAGATATCAAGGGCTTAGAATTCAATGTTCTAAGTGGCATTTTACATTATTTTTTGTCTCTGGCATTTGGAAATACATTTCTTTGACTAGGTTTTTATCATTGCTATAGTGCTATAATATACCTGCCAGCACTCTTACTTTGCACTGCTATCAGTTTGTCATGTATTAAATCAAATGGGAGAATTCTACAAAGAACTGAGTAATCCTTCCCTGAAAAAGAGACTAATAACAGCATTTTAGATAGCAAAAGAGAGCTCAGGCAAAAAGGACATTGAAGAAAGGGAACTCCTAATATGGGAATAAACCCAAGAAACTTACAGTGATAGATGTAAGCTTAGTTGGGAATAGGAAATTGAATTAGGAGAGGCCCTCCTTCCCTGGAGCTCAGCTTTACCTTTCTATCCATACTCTGAGATACAGCAAATTGATAGCTGTCTCTGAAGCCCTCTTTTAGATGATATGATGTATACTATGGCCTGGACCTTGTAGAACTGATCTTAAATTTCTTCAAATTTTTCAGAGTCACTGAGTGTTCTATCAGTCCAACCCTCATCCATTTGTATCTTCCAACCTATCTGCTCCTACTTTATTAACAGGTACTAGGGTAGCTAAAGAAAAGAATCAGAAGGAATTTAAGGTTATGGTACCAGCAGCTTCATGAAGGCTGCTGCAGTCTCTTTCTTTCCTACAAAGAGTATGGGGCTTGCTGAAAGCCAATGCTTTAAGTAGGGCTGCTGTCCCTGGGTAATACTCTGTAGTCCTGAATACTCGTGTCTCTTGGAGATGAAAATTCAGATTTGTATGGATTATTTAGTGCATATCACAAAGATTATAATTCTTCAGTTTCATACCTGAAAAGATGTTTGGCTTCCAGCCTCCATTATAACAATGTTTTGTATTTTTTATGGAGCAGTAAGCAGTAGGTCATTCCCACTTAGCTGCTCTTGACAATTATCAGCTTTACCGACTGACTTTCTATTTTACTGGTGCCTAGAACCAGCCCTCTGAAGATACCATCCTTGCCAAAGGCAGCATCAGCTTTACCTAAACCCTTTCTAACATATGTTTGCCTGTTTTGAAGATCTATATTGGTGGTAAAGATTTCACAGCCTCCTAAGGGACCTTCTGTTCTTTCTTACAGATTTTTTTTTCTAAATCTCTAATTATTCTTCAGTTGAACCACACTTTCCACAAGGTACAATGAACAAACCGGACAATATGCTTCAGCTGAGACTTTTAACTATAGTTTTCAACAAACATATGCTGACTGTTTTATATCCTTCAGACAGGACAAAACCTTAAGCTTTTGAACAAATTTGTTCAAGTGTTTGATCGAGTATTTTTCTCAGAATGAAAGTAAAGCAGAACAGTATGTAATTCTCTGGTTTCTTCTGTTCTTTCCTCTTAAAGATAAACATGACATCTGTCTTTTTCATTCTTTTAGAAGCTCATCTGTTCTCCACAAGTTCTCAAAGATAACTGCTAATGGCTCCAAAATGTTTTTATCTGTTCTCTAAGTATTCTGAGAAGAATTTCTTCAAGCCCAGCTGGTCCAAAAATATTTTATCTAAGTCATTGTTCTAGTCTGTACTCTCTCACCTTGTCACTGAAACTAATTATTTTAGCCAGCTGACTGAGATTTTTTCTTCTAGAGAAGAAAAGCAAAAAAAGTATCAGCCATTTCAATACCATTTCTAATCATCTATTCTCTCCACATCTTTCTTTGCCTTTATCTTGCTACTGATGTATTACCAAAATACATCTTTTTAAAATTATTTTTTTATTATGATTTTTCCCCCTTTGCCATTTATCCCATGTTTTTGCCTTGGCTTTCTGATTTTGCCAATTTTTTTTCACATTGTTGTATTACTCTTTTACACTCCTCAGCAGTTACCTCAGAGCACAGAAGTTAGAAACTTGAGTGATCTTAGGGTAGTTAAAAAAATCTCACTGTTATTTACTGTGTGAAGATTTTTTAAAGCACATTTCTTATTTTCTTCTTCGCATTGGTGTGGTTTGTGTTATCTTCTTTTTTTTCATATATATAAAGGAGATGGGAAATCTCCTAAACTCCTTGATACATGTTTTTTCAAGCATCATAATGACATCTGCCTACTGGATTTAGGCACTTAAAATGTCTGTATAGATCCCATCCTCAGTGTTTGCCAGAAATCACACTGTACATTTATGTTAGAGATGTGTCTTTCTCGTATCAGTTACCTCTGATACCTGCCTAATTTTTGTTATGATTAAAGCAGGATTATCTGGTTAGGATCTGATTTGTTTAAGTTTATTTTATTCTAGGAGATTGCCTTACCTACTAGTCCCTTTCGTGCCCTTCATTGTCCTTGTTTATTTCTACATTGTCTTGGGGAAAAAAATAAGAAAGAAAGAAAAAAAGTTCCAGTATGTATTTTTCCCATCTGGTTAGTCCAGCACTCTTCTTAATTAGTAAAATGCCATCCTGTCAGATTCTCTCCTGCCAGGAAGTCATTCATCTACCAAATCACTTCTTCACCTCCATCATATATTTTAACATTTGAAAACAGCAAAACTGTAAACTATCGTGTTCTTCCTTACAACAGAAAAAGCAAAATCAACTGCATCAATGCTAATTAAGTGTATTTTAGGTTTAACTTGAGTTTAAATCCAACTCCATGGGATTTCAGAGTATGTATCCAGAGTGTCATAAAAAATGTAACAGCCCTTCTCAATTAACATTCATTTATTTGGGAACAATAAAAACCACAAATAGACACAACCTGTTCCTTGGTCTTTCCCCAGTAGTTTGTCCTCTGCTCAGACTGCTTCCCTGCTCAGTATTCCAAAGGCCAGCTCCTTCTTATATCTGGGCAATATTGGATCAAGTATCCCTGTATTCCCTTTCTTGAGTTTTAAGCCTCTTCTTCCAATATAAAGCTGTTTAATGGCAATGTATTATATATTAAATCATAAACCATTTACTGAGTGCATCAATTATGTTGCAAAAGCATAATTACTGTGGTTCTTTTCCATTGTACCAAACAGAATGGCAGCCATTTTAGTATTACTATGTGGTTTCATTAATTTATTTTTACAATTCTTGTAATATCAACGCAAATATTTTAATGAGTCAGTTTCATCATGCTGATTATAAATAACAAGGACAGTCTTAAGTAGAAAGCTAAACTATGTCTCTATTTGGAATATGTAGACACTTGAATAGTTTGTAAGTAACTAGGAAACACAGGAAAAATACAGAGTTACAAACCTTCATGGACAATTTTTATAGAATTTGCTGAAGAGGAAATCAATAGGAGTATATTCTGTTCATTGATATAGTGTTATAGAGATTGTCGTATTTTTCTACCTTTCTTAATTTTCTGGTAATTGCTGTAGAATGTATAACAAAAATGCATTTCTCTTAAATTCTGTGGGAATTTTTGCTTTTACATGGAAGTGATTTCACAGTAAATATTATCTATGATTTCAGCAAGTGACTGTTTCTTCCAAAATATTTCTGCTGTATTCTGTGCTCCTCTATGGTGAGGGCTTTTCTATGTTTTCTGTCCACCTGAAAGATGTGTTGAGGTAAACTTTAAATAAAATGGAGCAGAAATAGGAAGGCTGAAGTAAACTACTCAAAGAATCTTCTGCACACAGAGTGTTCTAGAACATTCTTCCCTGGGCATCCACTTCTAGTTGCTGTTGGAGTCTTTGAATCAATAAGGGCATTCTTATGTAGGAACTTCTGTGAAATGAAGCAAGGCAAGAAGAGGTGATTGTGGCTTAGCACTGAGTAACATTTGTTCTGCAGATGTGACTTCTAAAGTGTGAGAAATCCGCCTGAGCTCCTTGTTTAGACTAGGTTTTATGACTAGTAGCCCAACAGTTTGAAAGCAACTGTGTTTCCTCCTCCATATCATAGCTTGTGAAAAGTGTTTTGTGCTAACTGAATGATATGAATTCTCTTTAAGCAGAGGCCATGACCATAGTGTGCAACCAGGCTAAAAAGTTATGCAAGTGTAATGCAAAATGTAGTGCTCATTCATCTTAATTTTTTTTTTCTTATGCTCCAACCCCAGCTAAAGAAACTGAAGATGCCCAGGCATCACTTTAGTAACTGAGCAAATCTTCTTGCTTCCAGCAAAACAGCCACATAGTGTCGGCACTGGAGCCAGTAGGCAGAGACACTGTGAATATTTCTTGGTTCCCTGAAGCTCTCCCTAGCATACTTATACTGTTCTCTCAGACTGGATTCACTCCAAGAAATAAGTATAGCAAAACCAGTATTTAAGAATATGGAAACAACCTCCCCCCAACTGATCTCTCTTAATCACTGTCTCTTTGGACAGCATTTTGCTTTCTTAAGTGTTTGTCAGATTTGTGCCCCAGGCATGCATACTTGAGAAATACAGTTTTATTTGGGTATTGAATAACATAATACATATCATTAGTAATGTGATGCTTTTTCTGACAGAACATAAGACTTACTGAACATGACTGTTGGGTTCATTCAATGTCGAAATGGGATCTTGCTGCAAATCCCGATCTACTTGAGAAGACATACAGTAAAATGCTGTGGGAAATACCTCATTATTTCATTGGGAATAATGATAATAAACAGCAATAATGAATCTTTTGGCCTCTTTTATATTGAAAGAAATGAGAGTGTAATGTCTCACACCACAGGATAAAAGCAGTAGTTGACTAAAGGGTAAGATGTGTATGCAGGATAGTGAAAAAGGTTAAGAGATATCAGACACCAATTATTTAATTTATAATACTAGTGTTCTCTTACATTATAAACAGCTTTCCTGAGCTTTCCCCTGTCAGACAAATTTTTCATTGTCTGATCTCATACTCTCCACAACCTTCAGGGCAAAATTTACACTGAATCAATAAATATACTCAGCATTCAGAGTATATTAGACTGGGTTTTTAACAAAATTGTTGCTCTTACTGTTTAAACCTTTAAGTTTTCAAAACAAATTGTCTTGAAAGTGAACATCTATCTAGAGTCTTTGGATGTCTGAAGGCCCTACAAATGTCAGCCTGGCAGCAAGGATAATGTATATACAATGTTTATATTACCATATTTATTTATTTTATCAGATTTATTTATCTTCCTTATCCCCACCCTAATTTCATTTTGACATCTGACTGTGTTTGGCATTAGGGGAATGATAAAAAAACCCCTCAACTAACAGCTTGGCTAAGATTTATTGAACTGCTTCTGAGAAAAAAAAACCTAACGTGAATTTGTTTTGTTTTGTTTTTTTTTTTCCCCCCTAATTAAAAATATGGCATTTACCTAAAGTTTATTCAGCTCTTTCAGGATTTTTCCATCTGTGCTACAGGTACCATTTCTCTATCATTTTTAACTTTTCTGTTGCTAATGCTTGAAGTTGAGCATGCATACATTGCTAGTAAGGATGTCTAAGCTAGTAGCTACATAATTAATACAAAGAATAAAAATAGGTTATTGGAAAATTTAAAAAGCACTAAAAGATATGAAATGCTGTCAAATACAAAAGGTGTTTTGGGAAATTACTAAAAATGCTATCCTCTCATGACCTGCATTTTCATATTTTTTATACATGCATATAATAAGACAGCATGAGTCATTAAATACGTAGTTTGGCATTTGGGTTCACCATATGTTTCTGAATATCAAAACAATAGAGATTTCATGTCAACAGTTTTTTTTTATAACGTACTTTGAACAAAACGTTACAAGTGCTCCTTGATTGTTCACAAAATTTCAGGTTTGTAGCTTTCCAAATAATACTCTTAAGTTACCTAGTGGATTTCAAGACTTTGTGTCAGGTAATTGAGGCAATGGTGAACTTCCAGAAGACCCAGAGTTATTTAATGATAAGAAATAACAGGGAACCTTGTAACTGTTATCTGTGGAAGGCATTCTCAAACTAATTAGGTTTTGCATAAATACATTCTTGTAACTTGGATTGTCTCTTGTCCATTCACAGTTTCACAGATCATCTCTCCCCATTCACAATCCTATAATTTGCTTTTGGCAACTCAAGCACAAAAAGAAAGTTTATAGGAAGTATGAGCACGGACATACTATCAAGGAGAAATATTGAAGCATTGCTTGGCCTTCGAAGGGTGGAATTGAGAAGACCAGAGCTGAGGTACAGCTGAAACTGAGAGGGATGTGAATAACAAAAAAAAAAAAACAAAACAAAAACAAAAAACAAAAAACAAAAAAAAAAAAAAGGAAACAAACTTGTGTGGGTAGACTGGCAGCAGAAGGAAGACCTGGGGAAATGTTGATGAATTGGACAAGCAGTCTCATAATGTGAATGAAGGCTGACATCAATGTTGTCTTTGTTTCTGTCTTTATTGGCAAGGCCTGCTCCCAGGCCGTGCAGGTCTCTTCCTAACAGCCAAGTTCTGGGGAGAAATTTGCTGTCCACACTAGACCACTGAGTCAGAACCAGCTTGAGTAAACTGGACATATGTAATTCCATGGGACAGATAGGATTTCTGTGGTGGTGCTGACGGGGTGGGTTGCTGTTGGTATAAGGCCTCTCTAGAAATCTTTGGAAAAGTTGTGATGGCTAGGAAAGTTCCTGATGACTTAAAAAAGACTAACATTATGCCTGTCTTCTGAATTTTCAGAAAATGAACTTCTCCTTTCTTGTGTGAAGTGATACTGCTTTCATGACTGCCATAGCAATTTCCATTTTTTTTTGAGGTGAAGAAGTATTGTTAGACAATCACTGTTGAGATTTGTCTTTCTGTATTATTTTGTAACTGGAAATAGGAAGAACCATTCACTGTACACTACCTTATGATTAACCCTTAATGAAACAGTTGATAGGTAATTTATTGGATTGGTCACAAATCTGAAAGTTTTCTGGGAGGGTGAAGGATAGTTTTCAGATGTGATTGTACTAACTATGGCTTGTAAAGTTTAGGTGTCAAAATTGCTAATTGATAAAATACAGACCTAAGCTATCTTTTAACACTTGTTTTTTCATTTTTTTTCCCCTCAGTCTACAACTGTGTGGTTTGGGGGCAGTCAGTATTTGAAAGAATGTTACTAGCATTGCAGAAGTACCTTTTTTCAGGACAAGTAATGCAGAGGGTGGGTGAATACAACGGGAAGTCACATGTGTGGGTGTATGCTGAAAGAAACTTCTGCAGGGAGAGGTGAGATAGAAAGAAAACCTATAATGCAAATGTATTTTTAAAAGGCAATAATTAATAGAGAAAAGTTCTACTATAAACCGTAGATTTTGATAGGAAGCTGTGCTATTTATTCTGAAACGGCGTATCTCTAAGTACCTTTGTTTCTCTACTTTAAATGGAAAAAGCCCCTAGTATCCTGAATAGAAAAAACCCAATAAAACCAAAAAACAAACAGAGCAAAAAGAACCAAGATCCCATAAGATACAAGAAAAAAAAAAAAGTTCTATGTCCAACAAAAGGAGTGAAGAGAAAAAAATATGTGGTTTGGTGATAGCCAAGTTTCTTATGGTCAGGGTGCTTTTTTTCTCAGTGATGTGTTCAAGTCAGGTCAAACTAGCTACATTTCTTGGCATTTCACTTGATACAATAAATGCTGCAGCATCTTTCACTGTTTTCCCATAGAACACTTACTAGATTAGTCTAAGCTCCTCTACTTATATCTGGTAGATCTGGCATATGGGCTGCCAGCTGCCTATAAAACACTGGTTGCCTTCATTTTACATCAGGAAGAAAGCCTTTTTAGTTAAGCATTATATATAAATATATATATATTCTATCAGCATGCCTGTTTTTATTTGAGTTTTTCTCTTACTTCTCAACATATTTAGATTTTAGGTCATGATTTTTGAATTGTTTTGAACTAAGCAAACATAAATGTCTTTGCAGCAATATGCTGAAACTTAAGATGTTTTGTTCTGGTGTATTTGACAGAGGAGGAGAATGTCATACATATACCATAGCATTCTTCTGAGACAGCTACGGGATGTTTCTCAAATGCTATCTGAGGACAGAGCAAGACCAGGAGAAGCCGGGTGACCAGAAATATTGGCATGAGATGAGAATACTGGATACTAATAGAATATGCACAATACTTGGAAGTCATGAGACTTCATGTCTCAAGTAGCCATGAGAGCTTTAAAATTCCAGCAAGTTTTTTGCTATTTCTTGCTAATGTTGGTCTTATCTGAACTTTCAGTGATGAGCCTCCATAGAGTCACTTAGAAGCCTGTTAACTTTTCTAGAATGGATCTAACAAAATGAATAATAGTAATACATCTTCATTCTTCCAGGACCACAGACATCTACGTACAACATAGTAGAGACATAAAACTGTAAATCTTTGTCGTCTTTGTTGCTGTGATGCTACCATTTATGCTATTTGACACAAAATTTTTAGTTAAATTTCCTGCTCAGAGACTGTTTAGACAGTTCTCTGTTACAGAATGGCAGATGGGTGCTTTTTTAGCCTTACAATGAGAAGTTATAAGCAGCAGTACAGCAGTAACTAACAGGTTTCTGTATATTTTTACTGAAATAACAACTATTGAAATATCACTGTCTATTCATTGAATTTGTTCATCTGCATCTCCACAGGCCATGTATGTCCTTGGCCTCTTTATTTTTTTTTTTACCAGATGGCATTCATAACTGCTTTTTCATCCACTTGCTCTGTATTTGTACATTTCAAACAGATTTTTAATGGATCCCATGGCCTAGTGTAATCATTAAAAACCTTTATATCAAAAACATTTCCCTACATATTTTATGTAGAGGCAACCAGGTAAAGACAATCAGGTGTTGCCAGTTAGGAGGAGGAAGGCGTGAGCTCCTGTTCAGCCCACCTGTGCCCAATTAGGGTTGGTCCCCCAGTTCTGCTCATGCACAGTTGGGGCCAGCCCTAATTGGGCACAGGTGGGCTGAACAGGAGCTCACGCCTTCCTCCTCCTAACTGGCAACACCTGATTGTGTTCACCTGGTTGCCTCTACAATTTTAAATGACTAGAAATAAAACATTTTTCCTTAACTAACACATTCTTACACTTTTTTCTCAGTGATTCTGTGGGATAGATATGCAGAAAAGTATCCTCGGGATATTAGGTTTTCAGAGATACATGGGCTGGAAATTAAGAACAGAACTGGTCAAATCAACTCTCAGGTTTGTATTTCCTCTAGGGATGGGAATATTAACCAAGCAAATGAAGTGTAAAAGATGAGATGTGATGAAGGAAAAGGATGCACCTCTGTAGCATTATACATGGAATCACAGGGCATTTTGGGTTGGAAGAGGCCTCTGAAGATCATTTAGCCCAACCTTATGCTCAAAGCTGGACTATCTTTGCAGTTAGATCCAGTGCCTGAGGAACTCATTCAGTTGAGTTTCAACAATCTCAAAAAACAGGACAGCTCCACAACTTCTCTGAGCAGCCTGTTCCAGTACTACATTGCTTCTCTAAACCTCCTAGCTATGCTCTTGCTAATACAGCCATCATTATCACAAATACACAACTACTGACTCATGCTCAACTTGCATATTCTCAGGTCCTTTTTTGCTTCGATGTTATGTAGCCAGTTGGTGTCCTGTTTCTCTCGTTCCTCCACTCTGAACTTCTCCCTTCCATTCTCCATAATATCTCAGTCAGGTTTATTTATTTATTTATTTATTGGTAAGGGACTGTCTGCTTGTTCCATAAATATAAAATTATCGTACATGTTCTCTCTCTGCTATAAAACTTCCTATTAAACCCATGGGGTTGTGAATGACTACAAAGTCCATGCATTTGATTTTTCCTTGGTGAATCCTTCAAAAGCTGCTGATCTGAAGGAACTCAATCACCTCCCTCAAGATGAAATGGGAACCTTCATATCCTCATGAAGAAATGCATAAAAGTTTTGTAGGTGTAAAATTTATTTTTGATTTGAGATGTAAGAATCATTACATTCTAGAAATGGTCCTTGGCTTCTTCTCTCAGAATTCACCCTGTATCTGTTTCATATGTGTACCTTCTAAAAGTGTTTAGGACAGTCAACTTAGAAACTACCCAGGGAATATAATCAGCATACCACTAAAACATTTAAAATGCATTTACTTGTGGATAGCAAAACAGGAAGAGTGAAAAAAACTAGTATTAAGAGAGTTCCATGTTTCAGTGGCAGAAAAGGAGCAGAAAGGCTATTGAACTAATTGTATAATAAGTTATTAAAAGAACTGCTATGGTGACAGATGGAAATAAACACTGCTGCATGAATAATAATCATGTTTTCCCTTACCCAAAGATCAACTACAGACATTCTGTCTGAATTAATTTTCCTTTAAATTAAGAGAAAAAAAACCTAAAAAGAAAACAAAAGAATTCATGAAATTGCTGCATATCTCTCCACTGTAATAGGCTGCATTATCTTTCCCTCAAAAATGGAGGCTATCCTAGTGTACAAAGCATTTTGAAATGTACATTTATATGACAGAGAAAGCAGGGAGGTAACTTAACCTCATTACACCAATTACATTACATCAGTAAGAACTCAAAGAATCTTCACAGCTAAAAAAAAACCTACAAAACCACCCAACCAAATACCCTCACCAAAACCTGTCAAAAAATGCATTCCTCATAAGAAATTAACTACAAGAAGCAGAAGTACATTCTGCATGGAAACTGTGGTCATGTGAAAACAGAAGCCACACATTGATGCTTCTATGTACACCAGTACTTCCCCTCTGTCTATATGAATAAACAACCCTTACTTTCTTATTCTCTTATCTTCACAGTTTTTTCAAATCAAATTAAGATTTTCAGGACATCCATTATTGTTTTCTGTGTATTTGTATGTGAACTCATGAAGTCAGAGACTTCTAGTGCACTGTCAGAAGAAAGTCCTGAAGTAGTAATCATGCTAACAAAGTAGGGCTGTAAATCTGTAATTTTTACATAGGTGTACATTAAATTAGTTCTGAAATTAGTTCTGCCAAAAAGCAGTGAATACAGGATTAGGCAGCTGGCACTTCAAATTGTTTCAGTGTCATGTTTTTCTTTTTCCAGATGCCAAGGTTTATGTATTATTCTTTGGCCTAAATAGTGAGTTCTAAAATTTAGAGGCATGCACTGATCTTGTTTGTATTACTTGATGGTTCAACTCTTATTTGTTGTATCGTTCTGACTTTAAGCTTGTGAGATCGAACACCTGAAAATATTTTAGTTTCTAAATCCAGCAAAGCTTGTTTTATTGCAAAAAGTGGATATTTCATGTAGCCAGAGGTCTGAAGCAATTCTATATCTTTGCTAAATAATTAGCATGTTTTTTTCTAAGTGTAACATATGGCAGGCGTACTTTTAAACATACCCCAGGATGCCCTTTTTATTGCTGAGTTCTGACTTGAGCTGCAATTTCAAACACATATAATATTTTTATAGGATAGCCATTACAAGATATACTTATTTTAATATTACCTATCACAATACCAATTATTTGAATTTGCTCCAAAAATTTTATCATGACTATTCAGTTATACCTTGTGTTCAGCTCTAGGAGTGTACTCAGACAAGTTCAAATTAGGCAAAACAATTTTCTGAAAGAGCAACCAATATAAAGGATTCCCCAATTAGTCTGTCATGTGGTAAAGATTCACATGGGCTCCACTTTCAGTATGAGTATAGCAAGTGGGTGAGAGCCTTCTCAGAGGTGACATACTAAGTTGGCTGGATCCCCACAAGTCTATGGGACCAGATGGGATCCACCCAAAGGTGATGAGGGAGCTGGTAGAAGAGCTCGCCAAGCCTCTCTCTATCACCTACCAACAGTCCTGGCTAACTGGGGACATCCCAGATGACTGGAAGTTGTCCAATGTCACGCCAATCCACAAAAAGGGCCGGAAGGAGGACCCGGGAAACTACAGGCCTGTCAGCCTGACCTCAGTGCCTGGCAGGGTTATGGAGCAGATCATCCTCAGTGCAATCACACAGCACCTGCAGGATGGGCAAGGGATCAGACCCAGCCAGCACGGGCTTGGGAAGGGCAGGTCCTGTCTGACCAACCTGATCTCCTTTTATGATCTGGTGACCCACCTGGTGGATGAGGGGAAGGCTGTGGATATGGTCTACCTGGACTTCAGCAAGGCCTTTGACACCGTCTCCCACAGCATTCTCCTGAAAAAGCTGTCAGCCCACAGCTTGGACAGGAGCATCCTGTGCTGGGTTAGGAAGTGGCTGGAGGGCCGGGCCCAGAGAGTGGTGCTGAACGGTGCTGCATCAAAATGGCGGCCGGTCACTAGTGGCATCCCCCAGGGGATGGGCCCAGTTCTGTTTAATATCTTTATTGATGATTTAGATGAGGGGATTGAGTCCATCATCAGCAAATCTGCAGATGACACTAAGCTGGGGGGAGTGTGGATCATCTGGAAGGCAGGAGGGCTCTGCAGAGGGACCTGGACACACTGGAGAGTTGGGCTGATTCCAACGGGATGAGGTTCAACACGGCCAAGTGCCGGGTCCTGCACTTTGGCCACAACAACCCCATGGGGAGCTCCAGGCTGGGCACAGAGTGGCTGGAGAGCAGCCAGACAGAGAGGGACAGTGGAGTTTGGATTGACAAGAAGCTGAACATGAGCCAGCAGTGTGCCCAGGTGGCCAAGAAGGCCAATGGCATCCTGGCCTGTATCAGGAACAGCGTGACCAGCAGGTCCAAGGAAGTGATTCTGCCCCTGTACTCAGCGCTGGTGAGGCCACACCTCGAGTACTGTGTCCAGTTCTGGGCCCCTCAGGTCAGGAAGGATATTGAGGTCCTGGAGCAGGTCCAAAGGAGGGCAACCATGCTGGTGAAGGGACTCGAGCACAGATCCCATGAGGAGAGGCTGAGGGAGCTGGGGCTGTTCAGCCTGGAGAAGAGGAGGCTCAGGGGAGACCTCATTGCTCTCTACAACTACCTGAAAGGAGGTCGTAGCCAGGTGGGTTTTGGTCTCTTTTCCCAGGCAACTACCAGCAAGACAAGAGGGCATGGTCTTAAGTTGTGCCAGGGGAGGTTTAGGTTGGATATTAGAAAGAAGTTCTTTATGAAGCGGGTGATCAGACATTGGAATGGGCTGGCCAGGGAGGTGGTGGATTCTCTGTGCCTGGAGATATTTAAAAAGAGACTGGATGTGGCACTCAGTGCCATGGTCTGGTAACCGCAGTGGCAGTGGATCAAGGGTTGGACTTGATGATCTCTGAGGTCCCTTCCAGCCCAGCCAATTCTATGATTCTACGGCTGCAGAACAGTCATGTATTAGAAATCAAGGTGAGAATATTTCTGGGGACTGGCTAAAGGAGAAGTGAATCTAGTATGTGTAACTGACCCTCAATAGAAGTTTAGCACTGTGTTGAATGCTATCTGGGGCCTGGGCATTAAACTGTCCCAGGATGACAACATTAGGTACTGAACTAAGTTGCTTATTCATCTTGCACAAGTCTTCCTTTGTAATACAATTTCATTCAGAAAGAGGCATGAAAGTCTTACACTGCTTCTGTGCTTTGTGAGCTTCAAATGTTGCATTTGTTACTCAGTACCTATTATATCAGTTAGCTTTTCTGAAGAAAAACACAAGCTGTCTTCAAGAAGATCCAGTTAGGTAGTTCAACAGAGATTTGTGGGTAATTTTATAGATAGACATGCTAGGGATGTAATTTTATGAAACTAAGACCTTAAATAGTCATACTGTCACCACGGGCTATAAATAATCTCTCCTTTTAAATAGGAAAAATCTTCAGTGCTATCCAGCACCAGGAGTAAATTTCCATGTGGCTCTGTAAAATATTCTTTTTTCCTCCTCATCTTTCCCTTCTCTCAGTTTAGTTTAGATAGGTAATTCTTCTGTACCAAATAATTCACTTTGTACTACTATGTTCTTTACACATTTGCAGCACAGACAAATGATGAATAATATTATCATCTTTCAGTGAAAAGCAGACTTGTTTGTATACAAGGTACTAATGAGCATTTATCTAGATTTTGCATTAAAATCAAAAGGAAAAAATAGCTACTTTACAAAGTAAAGAGAGAAACTCTATCTGCAATAGCTCTAGAAGACAAAATGTTCTGGCTTGGCTTCAACTACTCTGAGCAAATCCTTGGAGGCTGGGAGATCAGCATACTTCAGAAGGACTGATTTACCTTTTCCTCCCCTTAGGAAAATCCAAAATTACAACCTCCCTTCAAAATGTAATTTAAGAAATACATATATTTTGGAGGTAGCTCAGATGAACTTCAGTCACACAGAAATTCAAGAGAACCATAAATCAACTTGTTTGGGTGATTTTATGTATTTGTAAGAGAAAACCCCAGACAGGAAAAACCCCAGCAGATCAGATCAGCTGTGTGACCACAGTGATCTCTGTTAAAAAATTATAATCCCTTGACATCATGCCACCCTTGACAACCACCCATTTTAGTGTGTTTGCCCCACATTTAGCATCACTGCTAGTTTCTGCATCACATTCAGCCTCCCATTGCTATTTCATGCACAATAAAAATTGCCTATCTGCAAAAGCACCATGGCTTGAATGATCCATTCGTAAATAAAGTAGAATTAGAATGCATTTTCCCCACCTCCCACATACCTATTTTTATCACATTCCTCGTTCTGGCTCACAGAAAATGTGAAAAGAAGTGCTTAACATACAGTGTCCCCAGAAACCACTGCCCTCCCACTCGTTTTGCCTCTGTGCAGGAAGCGCTCTGCGAGAAGCTACTGCCACCGCGTGCCACACTCCAGAGCCTGTCTTTGCCCAGGATCCAGCTCCCAGCAGTGATGTGGAGTCCAGAGGATGTATGACTACTTATTCAGATCTTTATGCTGTAGTATTGTATCTACTAGCTAGCTCAGTTCTCAGAGAGCTCTAAGAACTGGTAGTTGGGTAAAGCTGTTTTTTTCCATACACAGGTCCACAATGGCAATCAGAATAGCTGGGACACTCTGAATTTGGAAAATAAAATAATGAAGAAGGGAACAGCTCACTTACGTAAGTAGAAGTGCCAAGAAGAAAAAATAATCTGTGTCTTTCCATTTCAGGTGTTTCCCTGCTGCACCAAGTTAGCAGCTTACATATTCAAAATTCTTTGCTTCCCCCCTTTACCCCTCATAAAGAATTCATGCTCTGTGTTTTACTGTGTGCAAACACTGGAAACAGAAACAGTCTTGCAGACCTGAGTGCAGGTCTCCCTTCTCTCACAAAAGTGATCTCATCGCTAATAGCGAGACAAGATCTTGCTTATAATTTTTGTACAGATTCCTAGAAACTTGTATCCAGCAGGAATCACACAGTACTACAAACCCCTGTGCTCAAACCTCACACTTACTCAGCAGAAAGTTAGTTGGTCTAAAGAAATACTCCTGAAGAGGAAGACCTGCCATCTCTGTCCATTTCTGATTTCTCTTCAGCTCTGATCTTGCAATCTGAGCTCTGTCCTTCTTGTCTTTTAACCTTGATTTCTATTGGTGATCATCTTGCCTAGATCTATTCCATTTCTGCCTCTTCTTCTGACTGACTTGACTGTGGGTTTTTTTGGTTTTTTTTTTTCTTTTTCCATTTGGATCAATGAATGTGGATATGCTAGCACCCAAGATAGGGCTTATATTTGTCCTTGACCATTCTTGACTTTGAACTGCTTCTTCCCTTTTTCTCTCTAATTCTCACCTTTGATTCATCCTGAGTGTTGTTTTTAGTTTGAGATAAAATATATTAAATTTATAATGGGGAAATGTTCTATAAATATAGTTGAAACTGGACTGTATTTGCTAACATGTTATATATTTTTGGCTCTTCTTATTTTTATAATGAACTATCTTTGATAAAATGTCCAGCTTCTGAATTTATAGAGCATAACATGTACAAGTATGTAAGGGTTTTATCTCACTGAATGACAAATACTATCACATGCACTAAGGTGCAAATCTGTTCTGCTTGACAGTAGTAAAGTAAAGCAGGATTACTGTGTCCAAATACTTTCCTCTGAAGATGGGAAAGTCCAGCTTTTTGAAAGTGAAACTATATGTGAGCTTTTTAGAAGAGAGGAAAAATACCCTGGAAATAACTTGTACAGTAGAGGGCTATGTCAAGTTATCAGAGCAGAATTATCCATCTCTGGTGTTTGACCCTGGTCATTAAATAAATTGAAGTAGCCTTAAACATACTGAGAGATATAAAAGCTAGTATATGTTGTCACAGGGATTTCTATGTGAACTGTTGTCATGTTTGCCCATTAAAGTCTCAAGTCTGTTTTTTTTCCCCTTAAGTCCAAGACCTCATAAATTTGCGCCATGTTATTTGGGACTCAGTATAGGAATTGACCTGAGCAACTCACCAAAGGGAAAAAATTTCTAATACTAAGCTTCTGCTGTGGGATGTACCTTCTGTCATGATTGAGAACAGGATCCTGCTAAGTAGCACAAACTATTGCAGCTTAGTGAAGTACTTCAGCTTTTTCTAGAGTGATTAGAAAATAAGGGACCATTGAGGAGGTGGGTCTCCTGGTATGCTTATATCTGGTGCACTTGGTCACAGAGCAGGGGCTTTTTTTTGTCAAAAAGCATTTTGAAATATTTGAATACATCTTAATCTAGAAATCAATGCTTGTAATCTAGGAATCAACTAAATCTGTGATGATTCTGGTGTCATATCTCTTTGTCACAAGCAAACTGCCATCCACAAAAAATGACTATTTATGTTGTAATCCAGTACACTCTGGACCGAGATGAGCACACTCGCTCTGTACTGACTGCAGCCAGCTTCCTTTTATGTTTTTGGTCCAGGTGTAACAGCTACTATCCTCACAAAAAATAAGAGGGAAATACTGGATGAAAAATTGAATGAAAAGGGAAGCAACAGCTGGAGTAATGGGATAAGTGTGTGCTGGGAAAGGAAATAAAATGGGATTAGAAGAAAAAATAAGCTCAGAGCAGAAGACAAGGTGGGAAGTGGTCTGCAGAATAGTTGTACATCTAACTTGGTGCTTCTTACATAATGGGTATAACGTTCTGTCAATTTTTTCAATCACAAATTGCATTAATTTGTTCTTCATGTTTTCTTGAGGGGTAAAAGTAACACTGCTTCCTCTTTCTTGGTGTGCTTTACGTGGGTATTGGTCAAATTCTGAATTAAATGTTGGAGAGAAGTTCTGAGCTTACTGATACTAAATACAAGTTGCTGTCTTGTTGTGGTTATTAGGATCATTTTTTCCTTCAAATTTTTGAGATTGATGAGGTTTGAGTAAAGACTTTGCTTCTCTGGCATATCAAAGAAGTTTAACTGAAACGCTATTCCAACATACAGGATTTTAGTCCTAATTATTAGTTAACATCTAATTTATATATATTACAATATACACTTTAAAAATAAAATATTGAAAATAATTTAACTCACTTTTACCTGCCAGGGCTTCATGTCAAATTTTCTTTCCCCCAGAATGAACGATACAGGAGCTTTACATACAGATAGCTGCAAAGGCAAATGCAGTCAAGCTTGTCAAAACTTAAAAACCTGAAAGGCTCTTTTATATTAAGACTGTCAGCCTCATTGTTCCCCAAGGACTTGCTAGGAATTGGATTAGTGGCAAAATGTTGATATTACAGGAGTGTGATACTGGCACAATTAAAGGAAGGAATTTTTAGTTGTAAAGTGTACTTTATGGCCAGAGGGATAGAATGTTGCTGCAAAACTGTAGCAAACTTGGTTAGAAGTTGACCAGCAAAATCAAAGATGAAGAGGTAGAAAGACAAAAATCCTTTTTTCTCAATTTCTTGTCTTTGACACACACAAACACACTCACTCAGAAAAAAAAGAAAAAAGAAAAAAAGAAAAAAAGAGCAGAAAACCCCCACAATTTAAATGCTGATTATAGTTTAAGAATTCAGCTTTCTGTTCTTGTTTTTTCTATTAACAATATCTTAAGCTTTGGCAAGAGTCATTCATGTTAAAATCATGTCAGGTTTTAACAGAAGAATAAATAAATTCAAAATATCCCCTAATGTTTCAAAGCAGCAAGAGGTATATAGTGGCAATGTTGTCATTTTTTAAAGCTGCTTTAAAGCTGTCTGAAGTGGTTCACATCCAGGACTTTCGAATGGACATGGAGGTACAGTGTGTCACTCTCTTAATTCCCTTAAATTTTGAGGTCTAGTTGCCCAGATTTATCAATGTAAAGCCCGAAAAGCAAGGAAAATTTACTACATATACTGAAAAAAAAAAATTAATGGATCCCCTCTATTCATTTGCCAACAGACTGACCTGAATTTTGCAGAGCTGTCACAGATGCCTCTGGATTTCAATAAAAATACCTGCAATTAATATTTCTTCTGCCATATACCATCTTATGGTAGAAGAATATTTTATTACCTTGTTTAAAATATGTTTTTAAAAATCATGATCTTTTAGAAAAAAAACATTTTTCATGGCTGGCAGGAGGTACATAAGCAAAGGTATGAAGACCAGTTGCATTAATTTTAAGACTTGGTAATAATTATGCAGAATTATCTTTATCAACAGTAACTGCTAGCTCCAGTATTTAATTCCAGAGCCATTAACAAAGGCTTATCACCTTCTTTCTTATTTTGTTTTATTTCAAAGAAAAATCAATAAGCAGATTATGGGGAGAATGCCATTCCCACAGCTAACGGTTTGCAGAACTTGGAAGAACTTTTGTATCTCTGCATTTGTGTTGATCAATATACCTAAGGCATTATTATATGAAAGAATATAAATATATATCTTTATAGATGTAAGCTGCAGAATACCAATGTAAAATGACTTCAAGGATGTCCTCATGGAGTCTTTTCACCAAATCCAGTTCTCAGTGTCTTTCTAAATACAAAATTCTGATTGAACAGGGGCTGTGGCTATATAGGTACAATTTCTTACCGAATCTGAACATGAAATCCTTTCCCTATTGAAATCATTTACATAAAGTGATTCCAGCATGACTCAGATACCTACAAAGGGTGACTGGTATGATCCTGCAGATATTAATAAACTGTATTTATGTATATATAAGATTAGCCATACATGTGAATGTTGACAGGGTCTGAGGCACTCTCACAAGGCTACTGTGCTAATGATTAATTTTTTTAACCAAATATTTCACCTCTTTTTGCACCTCTAGGTAACTGCTTGCTAATAACTCATTCCTCTTTAGAGAATGAGGTACATTTCTATTAATCTTGCAAAATCATATTTAAACAGAGTTTTGAAATAAAATGTAGTTGTTTTGTCAGTATATTTTAGATATTGCTCAGCCACAGAGAAAAATTCCATTTCAATGAGACAGAAATACAGACTAGCTGGATTCTTTTGCAGATATGAAGCACATTCCCATTTCTAGATAAACTATATTTACTTATGTATTACTCATACCTTTAAAATTTATGAAACCAAGCATAGGAAGAACTATTGCACTGTGCTCAATTCAGTAAAACATAGAATAAATTCATCAACAAAGAAATGGTATGATTCCAAAGTACACATTTTATTGCCTGCTTGCAAGAAGCTATAGGTAAAAAGAAGTGACAATCAAGGGTTAAACTATGAAATTTTAAAATTTATTTCTTATCATTTATGAGATTGTTAAATGTCAGAAAGTGGTGGGTTTTTTTTACTATCAGTATAAAACTGAACATACTGTGAGACATAAGGTAGCAGGTGTCTTGGCTCTAAACTATCAAGTCTGTGGGCATTCTGTTATAACAGGTGCTCCAAAAATTTGAACAGATTTTAACAAGAGCTGTATGGGCTTTTTAATTAGCCTGGTTACTCAGCATGTGGAGAAAGCACTAGGTATGTGCTTAAAACATCATTGTATGTGGCAAACAAATGTTTCACATACCCATAGTCATTCTTTTGGTTGTTATCTTAAAAATCCCTTTTATCTCATGCTAGGATCTGATCCTTATATTCACTCCTTTTATCATATGTGATACCTGAAAAAAATCATCTTACTGAAAAAGTGTTCAATAATGCATATTCTTGTCTTTGGAAGTAAGCATTTAGAATCTTGGATTTACCTGGTAATTTCTTGTGATTTTACGTGGCATTATAGAACTATGAGAAGGCACACTGCAATAAAAAATCTTTTCTCCTATTCTCTTACTATTAACTACAAAGGGTCTTTGCTTCCAGTTATACTTTTTCCATCATTGTTAAGTACATCACATGTTTTTTAGAAGAGTTAATGCAACAAGCTGTAAAATAAACAAAAACAAATTGAAAATTCTTTGGTTTGAATCAATATTAGTGATTATAAATTATGTGATATTTATAGTATGATTTTAAAAAATGCATATGAATGCATGACTATAGCACAAAACATGAAAATAATGTAATGTAAATTAATTTGTGTTATATTGTTTGTTTAAAAGGAATAAGCCAAAGAACAAGTCACATTACAAGGGAGAGAAAAAAGGAACAAAATGATGGCTTACATAAAATTTTTGTGCAGAATGTCCTGTTGCGAAAATTTAGATTCTAAGTTATAAGTAATTTTCTTTTCACATAAAAATTATTTAACTAGGTGTGTCTGTAATATTGACAGAAGAACCTGCTGCCAGTATTTATCTGGAGATCTTTGCATCTATAATGATTTTGTTGCTATAAAGTTTAATATTGCACATCTTTAATTACAGAAATAGGTTTGGGGTTTTTTTTAACTCAGTAGAGATTGTTGAGATATTATGTGGAGGATTTCACACTTGAAACATTCCTGTCAAAATATCTTTAATCATTTGGTCTAAGATTAAAAATACCAAGACACATTTTGATCCATATAAAATGCACACTTTAAAAAGTGTGCTTAATTTAAAAATGCTTATATCTGCATTTTTAAAGGAGCTTCTTTTTTACATAAATTTATGTAAGACATATGCATTTTATGATTTCACTGTGAATTCATTCTCTTTCTTGATGCTACTATTTATTTCTTTCAAACCAAGATATGCTCAGTAGTAAGAAACAGAAGAATAGCCAATCATCATCTATGACCTGAATTATTATTGCCATTCTTACTCTGTTGTTTTTTGGCTTTTTTCTTTTTTAATTTAGAAACCCCAACCAATTTTCAAGCTTGAAGGAGAGAAAGATGGGGACGTATTTATGCAGTGAAATGAAGGTTGTACTTGTTACCATAGATGCTAGTTTGGAGAGGTAGCAATAGTGGTGAAAACACAGCAGAACAAGTGTTAGTATGGGTTAGGCACCCAAAATACCCATAGATTTTGAAATCTATTTTTTGCTGAAGGATAGAACCCTTGCCATTGAATTTATGTTAGGTAAAAAGCAGTTTCCAGCAGTCCGTATTACCATTGCAGCTGAGATAGTGACTTGAGCATCAGTTGCCTTGAGCACCAATACCAGCTCGATTTCTGACCCCACCAGTTCCCATTACTTGCTCCTGTTTTTGCTCCTCTCCTACATGCCAGTCTCTCAGCTATGCAAATGCAGTTGACTGTGAATTTTGTTACAAGACAAAATTGCCTCTTTCTAAATAAGTGAATATATTGAGCCAATAATGCTGCTGAATATAATGTATTAGCAAACTGTGATCTCATTTTGCTGTGAAAATATAACCTACATACAAATTAAGTATTCTGGGAGACAGTAGCAAACCTGAAAACAATTAAATGAATTCTGGAATGGCAGATACAGAGAAAATGAGTCTGTCACAGGGACTTTGAAGTGGTAATAACTTTGATCATGTAGTCTTCCTCTTTATTACTGTATTTTCCCCCTCAATTAATCACCTTCTATTTAGTCTTCCAGTAACTAGAGAACTGTGACCACTTGAACATAGCTTTCTGTGTTCATCATCATGCTACATTACCTACATAATCATGAAAATTGAAATTAAAATATCATCCCTGCCAGAGGATGATATACATTACTGAAGGGTCATGTAGGGAAGTCTGTAATGAGATTCAGGTAATAATGGATGAAAAATACAACAAATGAAACTGCAGGAGGACGGCAATCTGAAGTTAGAAATTGTTTCAGTATTAGCAGGTAATGGCATGAAACCATGGAGAGTTGCAGCAACCCATTTCTAAATATGATAGGGCTGGTCACTTAATTATCAGAACTAGAACAAGCCATTCTTTTAAAATCTGTAATGATAAACAAGAAGCCTGTTTGTCAAAACTGAACTATGTTATAGCTCAATGCAATGTTATTTTTGCAAACGTGGAAGCTCTAATTGAATTGATTGAATGTTACATTAAGATGGAAGCTAAGTGCAAATGGTAAAGTAAAAAGTTGGAAAGTGACAGGTACATTTTTTAAACATTTCTAATTGCTGTCTTATGTGAAGATTGACTTTGTGTGAAACAGATATTTATACTAGGTATAAACATATAGGTTAAATTAAGTATAGGGAACTGGTCATGCAGAGTGAAGCCAGCACTAAGGATTTAATCTGTAAGGCAAGATTTGTAAAAGGTTTCAGACTTTTAAGTTTGTGTATGGAATACATGTGGAAGATACAGTTTTGTAATAAAAACCATGAAGCTGTGCACCCCATCTAGTTAGGCAGAAATCTAGCTATTTGCCAGTATAAATTCAGTGTATGGTAATTCCATTCATTAACATTTAAAATATTACAGCTGTAAAGCTTGGAAAGATTTAGGAACCAGCCATGAAAATAATTGCAGTTCTTGGTGATAGTAAAGGTTCTGTCAGTTTATGTAAGAGCAATATGGAATTAAAGCCTTCATTTAGATATTTGCAGGGTTGCAGTCTTTGCAGCAGCTCTTGAATATATCACCAAGAGTAATTTAGTTGGGTAAGAAGATGACATTTTTAATGAAAATTATTAATTCCATAAATTATTGGAAGAGATACTAAATTATGGGCTCCACAGTTACCACTGTTTCTTTTCCATTGAATTCACCATCTCACTGATCACTCGTTTTCAGGGACACATAATAAGGCCTTGCTAAAATGTGCTCAATTTTGGAAAATTTCAGCCTGAAAAAAACTCTTAAGGAAAAAGTTCTGTTTATGAAGAGCAGAAAAAAAAAAAGTTTAGAGGCTAATTGCAGATAATTTTTAATTTTTTTAAAATTTAATTTGGCACTTCTCACTATCCTTTATTGGATAGTTCCTGAGGTCAATCAGGATGCAGATGATCTTGGAGTCAGTTGACAATGGAGTTAATAATTAGATAGAGAAAAGATAAAAGGTTGATGTTCTCTCTTTTCCTTATTAGGCCTGTATGGCTGACTGAGACAATTTTACTGCTATCTTAAAGGCAGTTAAAAGGGTCATGTGACTGTTTCCTTAGTGAATTCTTTTGCAAAATGCTGTTGTCTTTTTAAGGGTAGTCCATTTTCAGGATGGATAAATGGTTCTTAATAAATTTTTAAGTCTAAAGTTAACCGCTTTGATAGACAAAGAAATGCATGTGAATTATTTTACCTTTCACGCTCTGACTGCAGGCATTCAAATTTTAAACAAGGGGTCACAAAATGAAAACCAAATTTAGTCTCAGATTTTTTTCCTTAACAGTACTTTCTATGAAGTTATGCAATTTTAGATTAATAGTGACAGACCTTTAAAATCTTTGCCTGAAGTTGTGTTGCTTGGTGGTTGTTTAATGAATGTTCACGATAGCACTAACACAAATTTATTGAATTACTGTAGAGCACTCTAAGAAAAAGCATATATAAAATAAATGTGTATATTAATATCTTTGAAATTAATTGTAAAAATTTACTGTGTGTACTGCATTGATGTAATAGAAATAATCTTAATTCACTAATATCTTTGCAATGTTAGACAGTTAGTCTGTTACTCTTGCAGTATTTAAAGATTAGTGCAGTGCTGACTCCATTAGTTACTTAAAGGTGAAATGGATATTACTTTTCAGAACATCTAATACAATGATTAAATCTTATTTTTACTTTGATAAATGTATTTAGATAATAAATGATATTTATGCATTTATATAATGTGCATTATAACATACATTATAATAGTATTGTTATTAGATAAATTAAAGCAACCCTCTAGTTGTGCAATTTGAAATGTATATAAAATGATATTTGAGAGCTCGTGAGAGAAAAAAGAAAAAAATAGAAAAGAAAAAAAGAGAAACTGTAAATGAAACGCAAGAGGGAAAGTCCCAATAGTTCTAAATAAAGTTATTTCAACGCTAGAACTAAAGCATCCACCCACATGTCATTCTTGCATGACAAGTAACAGAAGCTCATCAGTTCTGTCTTCCTTGTACAAAATATTTTTCCTTGTAATTGTTTATCAATAATGGCAAAAGTGAGAGATTTTGCATAATCATATTCCTAAATTGTACAGAAAAATAATAATTATAGTACATCTGTCTGTTACCAAAAATTGATTATTCAAGTAACTTTCAAGAAACTCTTTCAGCCATGTATTATCAAGTATTTTACTCTATACTGGTTTCCCTCATCAAGTAGGAGTGAGTGGTGCAGCCTGGAGAAGGTGATCAGCTCAATGAATATGTGAAAAACTAAAACGCATGTTTCCCTTATTTCATTCAAAGAGGACAGAAGTGAGAATAAAAAGCCAGGCATATTCATGACAGTGGCAGATGGTGCTAACCTTGCACAGCTATTTTCTTTGATTGTTGGTTACTTATTATACTTTTAAAAATGAGAGCCCAAGCCAGAAAGCTGTGGTTCTAGAAGACAGTGAAGTCACAATGACACAGGTCAGCATCCTGAACATCACATACAGATTTGGTTTGGGTTCTACAGAATTTTCCTCAATTTCTCCTCCACTTTGTATTTTCTCCAGGAAACCACCTGAACTGAATACAGATCTCATAATTTTCATAACTCTGCCATATTAGGCAGAGTTTGAGATTTGATGGAATAAACTTGCTTCTGACATTTTAGAACATTTTTAATTATTATAGTCTCAAAGAACTGCCTTTTTCTTTTCAAAGAACAGTATTAACTTGCAGTACTTGTCATCTTATTTGTTTAACCACTGTCAAACAGAGAATGTGGATTTTGAATTTTGAATATCCAGTTCTAAGAACTACATTTACTGTGCTGAATCACACAGAACTTGGCACAGCTTTGAAAAAAGTAAAAGCTGGATTGAGAATGGAGGTATTTTTCAAAGTGTCTAAGTAAACATAAGAAGGTTTTTGAGTACTTTTAATTTTTTTCTTTCCTGCTCAGAAGATCCTACTGCATAGTTTGGTCACAGTCAAAAGCATGTTTAATGAAAATAAAAACTACAGCCAAGAATGAAAGCAGAAGAAATGCCTACCAAGGCCCGACTTATGATTATTATTTCTAACACTCTTCCAAGCAATAAAAGGACAATGGAAAAAACATTTTTCCACAAAGCGAATGAATGACGTTGCCTTTACAAAGGATCTAGAGAATGAATAGGAGTCTGGAGACCAAACAAGGAGAACAAATGAGTTTTCTCCTATCCAGGAATGTGACCAGTCAGGCTCCTCTTAAGGAGTAAATTTCTTTTGCCAGCAGTAGACAAAAATTCAAGGAAACGTTAAGTGAATGCTGGGGTTCAGTGAGAGCCTTCACCAATAGAGAAAAATGAATCACTGTCAGATACATTATAAGTGAATTAGGTTAGTCTAGAAATGAGATCTGAAGAGATTTTTATTGCTATGTATAGCCAGTTGTATTTTTAATCCTGGTGTCTGGAGCAGTGCTTTAATGCTAACCACAGTATAAACCTGCATCCTCGTGCTGGTGTGACTCTGTTACAAAAGAGTCATTTGCAAAGAGAAACATGTCACTGATGTTTCTTTGATTTCACTGTTGTGACCCTTAATACTTGTTTCAAATAATTATTTCAAAATTGGAAAGCTCTCTAGCTGTTAATGGTTTAGTCTTAAGCAGCTGCCATTTTAGATAATGAATGGACAGGAGAATGAAATAGGGTTTTGAAAGGGGTATTATTTCTCAACAGATGATAAATTTATCCAGTGCCTTGCATCATCTTCTAAAAAATAGCTGTGTTGTCAATAATTAGAGTTCTAATAATCCTAGTTTCTCCCTTACTAGAAACATAGCATTGAGCTTTTAACATATAACAGAAATCCTTGTGCTACTCCCTTCCCTCAGTGTTTCTTTGAACTAATAGAACCTCAAAGTATAAATTCTTTCCAGTCTTTGATGGCACAGCAGAGAGAACTGGTATGGATTCTCTTTACTATAATAAAGCAACAAATAGGCCAACATGCAGTAATTCTTTTTCCTGGAGAATGAGAAAAGGTTAGCATTCATTATATATGATTCCTTATGGTGTACCTTTTCTTGTTTGTTTAATATTATCAATATAGTGTATTCTATGGAATGCTACTGAAAACTAATAAATTAATTCTGAAAATTACTATCCTTCTCTAAACCTATAGATGTATATGTGCTAAGTATGGCAGAATTATCAAAAAACCTTGACAACAAATCTGCCATTCTTCTCATCCCAAACATATATGTGTGCTTCACTGTGATGGAAAAGGCAAGATACATGACAGAGAAAAACAAGGATCTGTTTAAAAGTAAGCACCCATGTAAGCCTTAACACTCTCAGAAACCTGGTGCATTTTTCTGCAGTTTCTCAAAACCAGTCATTTTATATCTGCTTGTTTTTGTTTGTTTGTGCTATAAATTTCTTGACTGTGTCTTTTGGGATGTGATTGTACAAAGGCCAGCAAACTGAGACGAAGAATGTTTTTAAAGAATTTTTTTATATATAGGGTTGAGTCTGGATTATAACACATTCTTCCTGAGAAAAATTATCAAAAAGCTGTCCTTCAGATATTACATTTAAAAAGCATGCAATATTCACAGAGATACTTAAAACTGAAAATTTAAAATATCAGATGGAAATAATAATAATAAATTTTAACTGAAGGATTCCAGAGAATACATTCTGGGGTACAGGGAATCACTTGTGAATGCTGCTGCTGAAAAATGAAAGCGTGTAGAGTTAGAATCATTTATATTGAGGAAGTTGGGATAGAAAGCATGGTGATCCACAATCCATGAACAATGAAGTAGTTAAAAAAATTGCATTTATTGAAGGGCAAAGACTTTACATTCGGCAGCACATGATGGAATACATTTTCTGGGTGTGCACTTATATTTTTGAGGCACTCGAATACTTATTGACTTGCATAAGTAAAAAAAATGCAAATGTCGATTCTGTATTTTCCGTGACTTTTGGTTCATATCAACTTTATGTTAATTACCAGTGTCTTGGGATAGGCAAACAGGCAGTCTATCTATGTGAATCATAGTATCACAGTATTTATGAGGACATAGCACCTGAATAAATTCTTCCCAGTCCATAACACCAAGAAAATCTGTAGCATTGCTGCTAAAAATTAATGAGCTTCATCTGAAAAACCATTTTTTTTCTTTCCTACAATATAGTGGATCTAGACAAAAGAAAAAAACTCAGGGAAGCTTTTATGTATTAAAACTGGAGCCAGTTGGCTGCCTTGGTTAGGGTGAGCAAATGCCAGCAAAACCAAAAATCTTCATTTGCTTTGAAGACCTCATGCTGAATGAGAAGCTGTTGTTGAGATAAAGATACTCCCTCCTTGAAAGCATTTTCATTTTCTTCTACTGGACTCTCAAGAAAATCTAAGCATAAAGTTTGCTTGTCCATTTTAAATCAGAAAGTGCAGAATACGCAAACTTTGAAGAACTGAAGTTTATCAAAATGAAGCTATGAAACTGTGGAGGCATTTGACTCTATGAAATATTGCCTTCACTGAAAACTACAGTAGATATTTCCTATTAGATAAATTAATATGAAAATTCTTCATATTGGATGATCACTATGCTATTCAGGAGGTTGCTCTGCAATGTAGTTGAGGAGTCTGGCACTTGCAGCCCTTTGTGGATAACTCATGTAAAGCTCACAAAGCAAGCATTTCTCAACACACCTTCCCAGCCATCTTTGCTGAGTACAGGTGTTTAGAGATCCAGAATCTAGTCAGCACAGAAAGAGAAATTTTTATTATTCAGAACTTTGTCACTGGTGGGAGTAATAGAAACAAGAAGTTATTGTTCTTGGTAACTTGGTATTTTAAAATATTTCCAAAATTGTATATTGTTGCATGTGTATGTTAACTATAGTTACCTCTGTAAATAGAGCTGTACTTTTCTGTAACAGGAATTTATTCTAATACTTCTATACTTTTCTTTCCTTAGCAGTATAATAACTACTGTGCCATATATATAGAAATTACTCCCAAGAATGTAACAAGCAGGATTCACACATTTAAATGATTTTTTAAAAAAAAGCTGAACTGTTTCCAAATTCTTCCATCCAAGCATCACTTAAGAAACTGTTTGTTCAGTTCAGTTTCATCTCTGCAGCTGCCAAACCACTTCAGTTCTGCCAGCTCTGCTCTCTGATTGCAAAATAAAGGGTGGTCACTTCACAGTGTATGCAAGAAATATTTTAATTTTGTGAAAATTATGACATTTAACAAATCCTTTCAATAGTAATTGCTAGGCTATCCTGCTACATGCCTATCTAGCAAAAAGAAAAAAAAAAGTTTGCATTTTCTAAGGCTGATGCACTTTGCTGCATCTTATATTCATAGATATTTTTGTAGTATAATAGCATGCCAAAACAAATCTGTTTTCCTCATTTGTGTGTGAGCAGAAGGATGTCCTTACTGCTTTTTGTCCATGTCTAAAGACAACAATAGAGCAATAGTAATTGCACAGTGTAGAAAATCTTATCCTTTTTTTATTTTTTTCTTCCTTTTTCTCTCCTTAAAAATCAGGGGATGTGTGAAAAAATGAAGCAAATAGCACTATGAAATAACACAAATAACACTATGAAAAATGTTGCTATGTAAATGCACTAATCATTTTCATAGTTCATGTCTGGATAGGAGTCTCTTGTATTCATACTGTGTGCAGAAACACAAAGACATTACACAAATAAAACTGCAACCTTTTTTCTTAACACAAAATGCAGATAACCTTAGTACTTTGTTACATACATTTTTTGATTTTCAGAAAATTAATTTAAATTGTTCATTAGTCTCTAAATGAAAGGCCCCTACTTGATTTAAAGTGAAATGTAAAATACATCATGTTGTTTTCAATCTCAAATTTAAAACAAAACAGAGAAGGAACAAACAGTAAGCTTTTATTGATAATTTTCCTTAAGTTACAATTAGTTTTCTTCTCAGGAATATAATTTCCCTCAGCAGAAGAAGAAATTAAAGTGTACTTAGAAATAAAGAAGGAACAGAATATTAAGAAGCTTATTTGACTGAAGTTTTTTTCCTTGGTAAGAAAAATATTTCAGTGTAAGTGGTGATACAGAAAAGTTATTAGAAAAAGAAAAATACCAGAATGTCAATTTCTGAAACATAGAAGCAAAAAGGCAGGAACTTCTAGTGATTTTTTTTTTTTTTTAATTGAACACATTCAGAAATGACAACTACTACAGCATTCTGATTTTTCCTGTGACAAGGTGCTTTTTCTATCAGATCATGTTCAGTGTTTTTCCCTTTCTGATCTCTATTTTTCTTGGTGGGAACTCTCATTCACAGAGAGTCATTATGGGGCGAGGAGTCGTTTCAAGGGCTGCTTTTTGTCCACCTTTCTTTATCACTGTAAAGTGCTAAAATGACTGCAAGGCAGTATCGTAATGGTAACACCTTGCATCCATTTTCGACTTAATGTGTATTGTCATTTATATTAATCCTGAATTGGACCTAATATGCATCTAATATGAATAAAAATTATAGAAATAGATATTGCAGATTTTCACTAAGAAATATTTTTGAGAGAGATGGTCAGTATATTTTTCTTAATATTAGCCTCATAATTAGTACTTGATGTAAGTATAGATACTGAGAGTTAGAAGTAATTCTAGCATACATGGGATATTATGTAAACATTAGCATTTGTTTGTCCGATACTGGTTTTGCATACACTTGTGCAGACCCACGGAACTGAATATATGCACAGAGATACATCCTCTACCAAATTGTTAATCCAGAGAAATTAGAACTTCATGCCAGTCGCCCCTTCAGTAAACACTGCCACATCATGATGACTGCTCTCCAGGAATTAGCAATGAGTTTGTTTATAACCAAGTTTATCAATATTTATAAAGGACTGTACTTAAGGGGGATAATATATTGATAAAATACAGTTATAAAATGCATTACATTTCCACATTACATTTAATGGCTAAAAATACATATAGTGGGTGTGGAGTAATAGGGGCCATACCCCACCCCCACAAACAGTTTCTTTATCACCCCATCTGCTACCCCAAATGCTAACTCTCAGGAACACCACTGCTTTGCAGCATGTTTTATTATTCAGGCTTTGGTGGGAGGAGAGCTGCAGAAGGAAAGTGTTAACTGTAGAGAAAGGAAGGGTCAAACAAAGGCCCAGAATAAGCTATATTGCTCCACTAATGCCAGGACAGTGACACAAACTTCCACTGGTCCTGAACTGGTTACTAAATACCATTATACTAGGTTAAAATCTGCTAGAAAAAAAGGAACAGTGAAAAGGAGGTCTAAACACATTTGTCAAAGAATTAATAAAGAGGCTAAAGGTATTTATGTAGGCAGGGAACATATGGAAGAGGAACAAGGCAGACTTTGAAAAGAAATTATTTAGCTTCATTAAAAAAAAACAAAAAAACCCCCCCAAAAACAAAACACAAAAAACTCCCCCAAACAGAACAAAGATAAGGCTATAAAAATACGCCAAACTTTACAATGTTTTTATATTTTTCCAAAAGGAAGCAGGAGATATGTGCCTTATCCAAAGTGCCCACAAGTCAAGCAACGATTCCTATTGCTTTGGACTGGGTACTTCAGGTAGAAAGAAATGCTGCTAACTCATCAGATACTTATGAGTGTTAATGGGGGCTTAAGAGATAAAGCATTCAGTTTGAAGCACTTATTGGTGATGTCTACACTATCACCACTTGCCAAAAACATTTCCAGCATTGTGCAGTGGTTGAGCTTTATAACTGACTTTCAGCATTTTAATCTAACCCAGGTCTGAGCAGGTGAGGAGCTGCCTGAATGTAACTCATCAAGATGATTTTGGGGATGTCAGCATTGCTCTTAAATGTGAGTAAAATTCAATAAGCGATTCCATTTGAAAAAAAAAATCAATTTGGGAAAAGGCAAAGGGAAAAGTGAGAAAAAGAAGGGTTTAAAAAACATATTAAAATTTTAAAATTTGATTTTTGATCTTAGTATTTTTCTTTTACAATTGGTCTATTTTTAATATATATATTTTTTTTTAATGGAAGAATCCTGAAAGGGAGCAAAATGTTTTGTTTTAGGACAGCTGAAATTGTTTAGAACAACACAAAAATAATTATTTATATGATTATGTGATTCATCTGTCAATCTTCAAATTACATTATTCATACAGCTCTCAACTAGGTAATACACTTACAGCCAAAATGACTAGCCAATATTCTGGGCCTCACTGGCATGCATCTATTAGGATGTGAAGCTGACCATATGAACCATGTTTTCTTTAAAAAATCACACTGATTTACAATGAATACACAGGGGTCTTTCTTTAATTCAAACAAAACAAATAAGATACAATTTTCATATTCTCCATTGCGAGCCAGGGAGGGTTCCCTGAAAAGATACCCTCTTGGGGTTGCTGGTTTGCAATGGTAGGTTTATTTATTTGGCTTTTTCTAGGTTGCTTTCCCCTGTCTGTATGTTTATATTTATAGACTAGACTGACCTTTATACCAAAATGTAGGATGTTCATCTTTATATCCAGAGGTCTACATATTCAGTGAAAGGAAGCTCTTGTTCCTAACCCTTCTATAAATGTTAACTGAGCTGGGAGGGTGAGGAATGAAAGCATCATACCAGCAGATGTTTTAGCAACTTTCCCAGTGTGTAGTCCTCTGGGCCTTTAAACAATCTGAAGGCAGAAAGTCAGCCCCAGATGGCAAAGTGTCAAGTTAGTGTTTGTTTCCACTGCAATCAAACAGAACTCGGGATAAAAGAGAAGATGTACATGTGAAAAAAAACACAGGTCTGTACTAGCAAGTATGGGAGGTTCTGTCTTGATGTTAAACTGCATAGTGTCCTGTTCATTTACATGGACCTTAAAGCTCTTTAAGTTTTCTGGCACAGTGTAATCAAATCCTAGTATAATCAAGTCAGTTTTCAATCATTTTTATAGGTACTATAAAAAGCCAAATTCTATTTTATCTATGTGGCCTTTCCTCAAGAAAATTTATGCTCTCTTGCTGGTTGAAATGTGTTAGCTGACACTTTTCTTCACCAGAAATGGCTGTAGACTGAGTCATGATCAAAGATTGGATGTCTTATATTGAGATGGCTGCAGTAGTTTCCTACCCACACTGCAGGAACAGTTCAGGCACTGATGTAGAAGCTACAGAATTGCAAATAAGAGCTTGGCATTTGTGTAATAAACTTTAGCAGTTCAACTACTGCTTTCTGAGAAGCAGAGCCAGCTCTGTAGTCAGGGTAGGAATCTCTAAGAAAAGCAAGAAAAAGAGGGACTGTAACTGCCTCAACTTAAGTTATCCCCACTTGTGAATCAGGTTCCTGTGATGCCTTGGCTGTTGTGGTGTGTTTACAGCAGGACATTTTTTGATGCAAGATAGTTCAGTCTGAAATATAATCTTTTATTACTTTCATGAACTAGAGTTCAAAGAAGCAACTATTTATTGATCTTCAAACAATGATATTGCACATGGCTAGTCTGAGATTCCAAGCACAGTGGAAAGCAAATTTGACACTGTAGGAAAAACAAAGAGTTATTATAGTTTCAGAATGAAGGAAAATAGTAGTTCATTGTCTCAGAGAGCACTGTGTTATACAGAAAACTGAATTTTTGTTCACAGAAAAAAATGAATTAATCATACCAGACACAGTTGACTTTAAGTATAGAAAGGTAAGTTTTATAGTTTTGCAAAGTGTCAGAATCACGTGACAAAGATAGACAACTGCAGACTAGAAAGAACTGGAGCTTCCCTGGTTACCTGGAATACTTAAGCATGACATTCCCAACTCAGTAGGGAAGGACTGAGACTCACAAATTGTCTGCTTTCTAATTGTCTCTTGGCTCAGCTTGGAATATGCAAATAGAACTAGACTGCAAAAATTGGTTCAAGAAGCCCTAACAGAATATCAAGCACTAAGCAGTATACAGCAGATGGTAAAAGATTTTTAAAAAGCAATCTTCTTGAAGTTCACAATAGTCAAGGGAGTTAGAAAATGGCAGGTGGAGCAGGAACTATAACAGGTTATGAATTGTCAATAATTTCATTTTCAGTGGCAATGAAAATGCTCTTGAAATCACCAAAGGGTTATAGAGATACACTGTAATTGGAAGACAAATACCTCAAGTGAGAACTGACACAAAGATGTAACAACTATAAAAACTGCAGAGGAAGAATGTAATCTGAGTTAGCATTTGTGTGCTAATACAGAATTCTGGTCAGTCGAGAAAATCTTGGACTTAGGTACCTTTAAAAGAATGCACAAAAGAAGCACAATTAAACAGCCTAAATACTTAGGAACATATTCAGTAGCAGAGCATTATTATCACAATAGTCTGTATCCTTCATTAATGTAAAAGGACACAGAAACTATGCCCCAAGGTACTTGAGGTTTACAATCAAAGTATATATCGCAGCATAGAAATAGACAGTGTCGATGGTAGGAAGAGCATATGGTGATGCACAAGACATGGATCTTAACACAAAGAGTTATAGGTTTTTACCTGCACTGTATGCTTATTATATTTACAAGTTACTTCTGCTAACTTCTTCATTCCCCAGTAAAATACTAAGGAAATTAAAGGCATGATATCAGTTGTGAAACTGAACAATCCAGGACAACAAATAATAACTGTTAAAATCTTGTTGGATTTGTTATTTTCCAGCCCCTTACTCTCTCTCTATGGTACTGGATTTTCTACTTCCCCTATGCTTCAAGCCAGCCATTCTGCCTTTGGCAGAACAAATATACTGACAGCAGAAAATAAAGTGAAAATACCATTGTCAATCTGATACAAAGTGAATGGAGGCTGTTGTTCTCTTTCAAGGAAATGAAAATTAGTATATAGTTATCTTGGTTACTCCACATTTCAATAGCCTGAAACAGTGGCATCAAAAGGCAGATCTGATATTCCTCATTCATCTTAACGGAGCACTAACTGCAAAACATAATTAAGTCAGCTTTAATGATAATATTATCATTATGTTCAATTTCTGAATCATATATCAGACATATCATATCTGGTATATATCATATACCAGCACAACTTCATTACTGTTGAGCTTACTCGATATGTACTGATGTCTCATTCACCTTAAATGATCTGTTATATCTGCTTGTCATAATATTGTCTTTCTACTGCAATAGAAGTCTGATAGCTTCAGACGTCCCTTCCCTCTCTGATCTTCTTACATGGTACTCTTTAAATATTTGTGTTAAAGTGTTGCCGTTAGAAACCAGTTTGAGACTTCCAAAATTCCAGCAAAATTGGACTGCTGATAAGAAAGAATGTCACACAGCTGTAGCCTAGAGACAAGGGTGGAGACCACAGCCTGAGAAAGCTTGGACTAATTAACTCTGTGGGATATTAGCTTTCCAGAATGGGTATGTTTCAAACAGTGGCAATTACACAATAACAGACAAAAATTCAATTCTGTCACCTTGCCTCCCATAATTATAAAACCAGATATGAATCAAAACTGTTAGTGTCTTCCCACTCAATCAGCCCATGATTGGGAGATAAACAACTTATTCCTTATCCTCATTTTACAATTAGTCATTTGTCTTACTCTCTTGTAAGCAGCAGAGTCCAAATATGCAGGTGTTTTTTCAACTTTCATTTTAAATGGCTAATAATTAGGAAAAAATTCCTTTAAGTGGAGTCAAAAGAACCTTTTCTGCAGCAACCTCAACATGGCACATAAAGGAGAGAGAATAAGCATTGGTGATTTAGAGCACTGGAAAGCATCCCACTTATGTTTTCTTGCTGATATCCAAATTACAAAGAGATGATGCTCTTAAGAAAGTAAGGTCTCTCCTGCCCAAATAAGTTTGTGGGGAATAGGTGACAGGCCATGTCAGTGAAAAGAAAATTTGGAAAGTACAGAAAACTACTTTCCACAACGTAGTGACTCCCTTAAAGACCACTCTTATACATATGCATTTGTGTATACATGTATATCTGTATTTATACACACACATACGAGTACAAGTAAATGTGTATTTCTTGGAGATTCCTACACTCCTCAAAAACTGCAGAAGAAAACCAAGGTGCTTAAATCTAGTGGGTGGAAAGTGGGTTAGAAATAGGACAGTTTATCAAATTATGGTGGTCCCATCCCACAGACTGTTGTCCTTTCTTTGCAAGCTGTATAAATTCAGCCTTGAGCTACATTTCCAACTTCAGTTCCTTGTCACATTTCTCATTCCTGTCTCTCTGCTCAGCCAATGACAGCAGCGCCAATCCCCCAGTTGTTAAATCTATCCGAAAGCTTCCCCCCTCCTACTTTATATCACCCTAAAAGTGATTTTTGCAGCCTCTCCTCCAGAAAGAGTGAATTTGAACACAAAGATGGAGTATTTGAGCCAACGAGAAGTAAAAAGAGAATCCTTGAAGTCTTTTCTTCGACTGATGTTATCCTATGCACATTACAGGAAGGAGAATGTCCCTTTAAATAGTTTGGGAGCCCTCTAGTGATTCTTCCTTTCTTTCGCCGAAAAAGCAGGAGAACCTCCACTCTACAAGTGGAGATAGGTGGAGATATTAGGAGGCCTTTCTATATAGCTAATGGACCCAGAATTTGTCACCCCACAATGCCAGTATTAATTCCACAAATACTTAATATGGCACAGGGACACGGAATAAAGTGCTTTCCTTTCCCCTGTTTGTCCATTTAATTAATAATTTAAATTCCTGTTTTGTAAAGTTGCAGATTCTGGGAGGTTAGACACTTATATTTTGTCATCATTTTGTCTTGCCCCTGTAGGGCAGAACCCCTTGAACACGTATGCTTGTGTGTGCTGCAAACGCTTCCTTCTGAGTTGTCAAGAGCTTGAGTGTAAAACCCGAGCCTTCAGATTATGGTTAGAGTTAAACCTTTTGCTATCCTGCCATTACAAACCATAAGCTCTTATAAAATATATTTTTAGGAGTCCTATTGAATCGCACAGTATGTAGCATAATGTAATCAATACAAGAAGCTTCATATAAATAATCTGTTTGGATTCTCACACATTTTAAGATGAGAGAGGGCACCATTCCCAGCAGTACTCCTCCCCCTCCCTCAGAGTTCACACCTTTTATGGGGGAAAATGATTGTAAAGTATTCATTTAAGCCAATAACCAAAGCTTATGTTATTCATTTCTCGGTGATATACATAGTGCTCTTTTTGTATACTATTAACTGTGGACATATGTTTTTCATTTGGCTATGTTACTTACACACACAATTCTTTTAAAAAATATGTAAAATTTAACAGCTGCTGTAAAAAAAATATTTTTAGATCTCTGAAGTGCCTAACAAGCTGCAGTGCACAACAAAAATGGTTTGATCTTTGTAACATACCCATGGTAAAATACTGGGGAAGAGTTTTATCTGCTTGGTCATCTCCCTGGAAGGAAGCAAATAGACACAGTTCTAATAAAACAATCTGCTTCTGTGGGGTATACTCCTTGGTTATAACACCAAGGTCTTGATCATTCACTGCATCAAAGCAATGACACAAACAGTGGATCAGCCAACTTTTAAAACAGCAGAAAAAAGCCATTGTAAAGGCACTGAGTGTATCATGTGAGCTCTGCTTTGACATTGCTGTTTTCTGATGGCAAAAATATACCTATTTCCTGCCAGTGTAAGTGAGAGATTAAGGGGTAAATATAGAAAACCTAAAGTTTGCTTTGAAGGAGAACTTTTTTCTTTATGAATTATTGAATAAATCAAATATCCTTGGTTCTCATCCCAACAGAGTGTGATGATTGCTAGCTTGAAAAAATGTAGCAAGAGCAAACTTTGGCAAGAGTAAAGCATTATAATGTGATGTCTACAGAGATTTAGGGATAGAAAGGATTGTCACAGTCAATGTTCTCAGCATTGGTAGGAGATATTTAAAGTGCAATTCTACCTAGGTTAAGGTACTTACAAACAGCATTCATGGCTTGAAAACAACCTGTGTGAACCTCTTTTGAGGAATTAATTCCACCACTGGTTAATACATAGATGCAGATTATTCCATTGTAGCTCTTGGCTGCTACCGTGTGAGGGAATGGCAAGTATGGAAAACTGCCAAAATTGAATGTCTTCTTCCTTCTCTTCCAGTTGATAAGACAGAAGAACTGAAGTGCTTTTTTGAAGTCAGTATCTGGAGAGTAGGATGAGAAAACAAAACCTTCTTTATGAAGATCCCAGTCATACAGTGGTAGAGAATATACTTGTGAGGATCCCGCTCTCAGAAGAGCTCTGACATTCCCTGCAGCAGCTGCAGCACCATTTTGCAAATTTTCTGCTGCTATTTGGTGGGAAGCCATGATATTTATTTGCACCTTGTCCTGCTCTGACAGGCTTCACTGGAGCACCTTGTGTCATCCAAGTGAAATACCTAGACAGGGTTTTTCATTTCTTTGTTTCTCCTATATTTTCATTGATTTAGTCTTAATGACTCCTGAGTGTTAAGTCCAATGTGTTCCGAGATGCCCACGGTGTTAAAATCTTTGCAAGCAGTGTTGCTGAAGCACTTCCATTCTCCTTCAGAGGTGTCTGGGGTGTACCAATATGCATAGACAATGGCCTTGAATCACTTCCAGACAGCTTTTATGTCACGGGGAGTTACAGTAGTGGTACCCAGCTGGCTTTCCACAGATTTTTGAAGTGCTGGTTTTACAGCAACATTTTTACAGTATTAACTTTAAAATTATTGAAATTTAGCTCATTCCAAAGGTTTTGCTTAGTTTGGTGTGGATGTCAGACTTCCCACAGGTCAGTTAATTTGACATTTGAATCCTCCTCCCATAGACTGAGCCCTGGAAGTGATGTAATAAATCACTGCCAATTTTTAGAATGGGAATATATCTATGGAATTTTAGTTTTATTTGGAATCTGAAGGACTGTGATCATATTAGGTATATTTTTTTTTGAAAGAGCAGGTCATTTGTTTTGAACTTTTCATACTGAATGTTTCAATAATACCAGCAGCCTTGACAGTCTTCCTTAAAACAAGTTCTGATGCCACCAGGATACTAATTATGCTGAATGTGAAGATACACTACATATCTTCACAAAAGTTATTTCTTTTTCTATCTGTGTTTTAATAGAAGTTAGTAATGATGGTGACATAGCATTTCTTGTAAAGTAGTGATCTTGCTGTGTAGTAATTTTTTCCATCAGACAATCTAGTTTATTGATCATTGGAGAAATAACAATGAAGCCACTCTCAGTTTCTCCTATATTTCTTCAGTAATTACAGGTCTACATTACATACATCTAATTTAAGTTTCCTTACAATTGTTTTCCTGTTAAGAAAAAATTAATGTAATGTTATTGTATGAATTTCGTATCTGGCAACTGCATTGTCAAAGAGGGCAGTTCTTCACATTGGATGATTAAGTGGATGTCAGTAAGTCTGTGCATGATCCTGCTCTGTTCAAAGATGTAGATTTAAAGGACTTAAAGGGAAGAGTGGTTCCATGGGAAATGTCTGTGCTATGCAATTAAATGCAGTGCAGACAGCCCTGGACTAGTGCTGCCCCATCCACAA
The DNA here is from genome assembly GCA_038090715.1 of Florisuga fusca. NCBI lineage: Eukaryota > Metazoa > Chordata > Aves > Apodiformes > Trochilidae > Florisuga > Florisuga fusca. Next base: position 1,643,444 of record JAAWXA010000031.1, on the reverse strand, counting down.
ACTGGCCCCTGCATTACCATGATTTTGCACTTCAGTAAAATCTTTGACTTTTAACAGTAAGCTCTGGCTGAAGCTCAGTGCCATGGAGATGCAGACATACTGCTTTTGCTTCCAGAGCAGGAGTTTGATCTGCTCTGCTCTGTTGTGTGGGAGTCACTGAATTCTAGCATGGCTTCTAGCTGACGGAAAGTCATCTGTGATTCTGAACTTTGTGTGAACAGATTTTGCAATTGTAACTGCTATTGAATCCATACCTACAGCTTTGCTGTTTTTTGTTATCTAAGACATCTGAAAGAATGATAGATCAACTTGATTTTGATGTCAAACACACATGCTATAGCAGTATGACTCACCCTGATATAGTCACAAGATAGAGACAAAAAAGATGTAGAGCTGTCTGTAATGCTTGCCTATAATTCCCGTGTAATCTGATAAACCTTTGTTGGTGATCTAGTGTGTGTACTTGAGCTGCATGACAAACTTCCTACACTAAAGCAGAACTGGACCTGATTTGACCTTAAGATCACACAGCTTTCTGCAGGTGTCTATTTGCAACAGAAGCTCTTTAGAAGAAAGTATAAGCCTAGCTGTAGAGATCAGGGTTTGGGTTTCCCTCTGCAGATTGTAGCTGACTCCTGAACTAAGGAACTAGCATGATTGTGCCGTGCTCAGAAGGATAATACAGAATGGTCTGGTTTAAAAAATGATATGACGATTGGTAATTTATGGTTTTGTTTTATTTTGGGTAAAATCAAATTGTCTTTAAGATTTAAGTGACCTTTGTATTTTTGTAAGGGAAGAAGAATGGTGGGAGAGAAGTACTTGAGATTTCTCAGCTCTTCCATTTTGTACATAAACTACGCATTGAACATTTGTGCTAGAATGAAGCAATACACGGGGGATTTGGGATGATGTGCTTCCAGCAAGTAAATGCACTTTATTCTCAGTTTGGTTTAGAGGATACACAGTGGGTGTGAAAGATAAATTAAGGTTTGAGAACTGAGAATGTAGTGTAAAATTCTGCACTAGGGGGCAGCCGGTAACTGATGTGCTGGATTAGTAACGCCGTGTCCCTCGTCACTCACAAGTTGGCCCAGAGGAGTCATGTACTGTGCAGCTTCTCAGGTGAGCTTTATGCTTGCAGAAACTGTTAAGTCAGCACTGCCTCCCCTGACTAAATGCAGAAATGAAAAAATCTTGCATAACATTAGAAAGCCTGCACATGAGGGGGGTGCTAAACTACAGTGATACATCTGGAGCTAAGAAATCTCTTAATTTTAGTCAGTAGTCAGTCAGTACTGCCCTGACTTGAGGCTTTTTCAACAGCTGCATTTTAAAGCAAGGTTGTTGATTTTATTATATTTCATTCACCTTAAAGTAATTTACATTTGTTTAGACAGAGTTTGTTTTTCCAGGGAAGAGGAAAGAAAGATAGAATTTAGCTCACTGTCAAAATACGCAGAAAAATTACACACATCAATGCAAACAAGGTAATCTTTAAACCTTTAAATCTTTAAATTTTTTAAAGTCACTTTAATATAAAATTATACTAATGACTGTTGCTGCTTATTACTCAACTTTTCTGTCAGCAGCACATACTTGTAAAACAACACTTCAGATTTTGAAGTAAATTTACCCAATTCAGCAAAACACTTGTATATGGGGCTGGAATGCAGGTAGGAGTAGGAAACTTTAAGTGCACTTCAGATTCAGAGGTCCAGAATTATTATGGCAAGAACATTTATCTTCTTGGGAAGGAGGTTAGGTTCCACAGCCAGCTGGCAGACTTATTCATGCTATGATTGCCAACCTGAGCCTTATGTAGGGAAACTGTGGTGAGTGGAAGCAAGGTACGACTTTTGGATCTTAATAAGAAATCAGAATACTTGTCAGAGAGGAGCTGAGAACTGCTGCATAAGAATACTTGAAATCTGCATTGTATTTACTTTGCAGAACACAGCTTCATCTCTCAGTAAAGGAAAATTTTGTTTTCTGTTTTGCCAAAGGAAGGAAGCTGAGGTTGGGGGAAAAAGTTATGCTCCCAAAGTGTTGCGACGTGGCAAACTGGAAAAGCTTTCTGACAAAGGAAGATAGAAAAGTGCTAGAAGAAGCAAACATTCCAGTGCTAAAGGGTGTACCAAAATGTGGAGCCATTGCTAGGCTAATCCTGTTGGCCTCGCTACACAGATAAAGAGGAGAGGAAAGCTTCTCTAGATTCCTCTAGAATCAGAGGAGGAGCTTCACTTCTAAGGGAAGTTTTTACTTTCCAATGATCATAAAAATAGCACTGAAGATCTGACTAGCAATAGTGAAGTCTGAGTCTTTATAGTGCAAGGGGAATTCAATAATTCCCCATTTCTATAATATTCCTTCTTCCTTTTCTTCCAATATCTAGCAAATATCTTGCAAAAGAGCATATTAATTACCTGCTGTATTTCTTAGTAGGTAAACTCATGGAAGTTTATAAATCTAAGCTTTTAAACTTCTTAAACCTCAAAAAGTTATGGTAGTGCCCAAATCCCTAAGATCATGATGTTTTCACTTTTGAGCTGATATCGTCTGAGATTTGATTTTGTGTCAGTTTGAATGGTTTGTTGATTCTTAAGTGAGTTTTGTACTTTGTGTAAAAAGTAATACATTTTAGCCTTGTGAATCAGACTATTGCACTTGTATCAAGTTATCGACACTGTGTATTTTAGTTTGTAAAGATGCTAATTATTTGTTGCTTATCTCCTTACTAGAGCTATTGCAGTTGTAATCAACAGACATGATTTTAATGGAATGGATGGCTGGTAGGGAATTTTGCATCTTTGACATTTGATTTCCTCACATGCTCCTTTGTCTATAACCATGTGCATTTGCTTGCCTGTGTATTGAAAATTTTGGGGGTTTTATTCCCTCATCTTTGCACATCACTAGTGTGCAATGTTGAGCAGTAAAGGTAAACTATTGTCAGGGCTTCACATTTGATGGGTCAGTTGTTTAATAGTTTTTTATTAAGACTGCAAAGTGCACTCAGAGATTTAGACAAGCATTTTCGTATTATGCAGCAGTAAAATCCCATTCTACCAAGAAAAAATGAAGCTGTGGAAAACAAACAAACAAAAAATTATTAACTGTATGAAGTATGAGAAACTTTAATACCACTTCTAAACAACTATGTTCTTCTTGTTCTGGTCAGAAGCCTGATCATCATCATCAAGCCTTTTTGTAGAGGCAACCAGGTAAAGACAATCAGGTGTTGCCAGTTAGGAGGAGGGAGGCGTGAGCTCCTGTTCAGCCCACCTGTGCCCAATAGGGCTGGCCCCAACTGCACATGAGCAGAACTGGGGGACCAATAAAAGGAGCTCACGCCTTCCTCCTCCTAACTGGCAACACCTGATTGTCTTTACCTGGTTGCCTCTACACCTTTTCATCTCTAGCTCCCCTGTATTTTGTTTTTAGATTTACTACATAGTACCACCACCTGTGCTACTCAAGTTTTGTGTACAATTCTACATATTTTAAGACATGAATGTATTGCTGAACTGCTTGAGAGTCTCAGAGTTACGTAAACATTCTCTCTGGTTTTGTGGTATATCAGGTATACCACATCAGGTATATCAAGAAGATAGTCCCTGGCCTCAGAGCTAAAAGTTCAGATCAGCAGAGAGAAAGGAAAATGTGGGAAAAACAAAGAAAATCAGACAATTTTAGTAAGTGAGGTAGTTTTTAGTTCACAAGTGTTGATTTATAGGCATCCAGACAAAGCAAAGCTTGAAATATGTGAAGGTAAGTGAGGTGTTTTCATTAGCAGATAATCATTTATGAAATTAGAAATTTGCTTGTTTTTTTGACTCTCATTTCACACATAATCAGAAACATCATCTCTGTCACTACTGTGTTTTCTGCATAATGCACATTGATGTTTTATAGCTGCTTTGTGCAAACTAAAATGATGAACATTTATTACAATGCTCTGATTGGCATTTTTTGTCTCTTGATCTTTCCTGAAATACTTGGCTGAATAATAACAAAGATCTCATGAAAATTTTTGTTTCTGAAACTGATCTTCTGTCTGGTGAAAATGTTAGGAAAAGACCATAAGAGAGGGCAAGGAAACCTTACATGAACTAATTTATTTTTCAGCAGAAAATACATTGAAATAAGCAAGGCATTTCTAAAATAAGGCAAAATTAGCAGACAACAGTCTTACAAATATTCTTGGTAATGTGATTGCCTCTCAAATGCCAGCTATATTAGAATTAAGCAAATATATTTTTAGTAACTACTTCAGAATTATTCAATCTTTTTCTGATGACAGAATCATTCTTTATGGGACATGAATTTGACACATTTCTATAAACTGAACTGACAGAAGCTTACTTCATATATCAATTACACTGACATTCCCTTTCTCTGTCTGGATGACTAAATAATATAACCAAGAGACGTCTTGATGAACCAATGACACATCAGAAGAATGTTACCATCTTTCTTTCTGACCCAGGGATGACCCAATCTTCAATCTTGAAGGAAAGATTTGTTGCTCTAAGATTAACTTTATGGGACATATTTAAATTTTCTCCTCAAATACTTTGTATGTGGTTTTAAGAGAAACTTGTTTACAGTAGGGATTGAGGTCAAATGCAAGCATGACTAACAAGTTCTTCAGGTTCTATAAAAGCAGAGGGATGGCACTAGCTTAGCTCTGAGCTGGAGTTGCCCCTGGACAGTGTATAGCTTGCACTTGGCAACACATTGGCAAGGTCAGGTGGCCTTGGGATCTGACCTGACTCCTGATTCTCTGTGGAACAGAGTAACAATTCGTATGATGCATTTTCTAGATTATAATAAAAACTACATCTGTTTTGTTTTCTACCTTCATGCTTGGTGGTTTTAGTATCATTCCTCACTACTGCTAGTATAATTCTTTTTTTTTTTCTTATTCCGTTTCAAAATGTCTTTAGTGAAAACTGATTGAAGGAGAAAGCTCCTAAATAGCAACTGAGACACTTTTAACAAACCCAGTTCAGAAGAACTCTTCCAGTTCTGTCCATTTGAGTGGGCTTGTTCTCACTTACGCTGTCATGAATACCTGAGAACTGCTGAAGGACATCATGAGCTAAAATCTTTTTTTGGTTTGGCCTCCTGCTGTTGATGAAAAAAAATTTGACATTTTCTATGCATGTATAACCTCACTCTCCAGACTGTCTTTAGGGCTTTTGCCTTGTTAAAATGATGCAACACATTCCTTACATGAAAATCATGCTTATAATTCAACAGCTTTTCATACACTACTTATTGATTTGTATTAGAAGACCCATGAAGTTCTGACTGATTAATATTCCTCCACCCTGTCCTCCAGATATTGATGCATTGTAATCAGTGTGTAAGTTCAGCTGTTTTTTTCAGATGCAAACTAACACTCGTAAGATTTCATTTAAGAGCAGAGCTTAATAATTTTAACTGCCAACCATGTCAGATCACTATCTTCCATACATTTATAGCTGTCATAAATATAGAGATTTTCACATTTTCCTAATAAATGAATGAAAATACCTATTTGGGAATAAAGTGATATGCTTTAAAGGCATTTGTTTACTTTTTCTGTAAGCTCCTGAGATGGCTAACATACTAGTTGTTAATCACACCATCTGTTCAAGCAGTTAAATGAATCAATTCATACTTTTTCTCCTTAAAGCAGTTTTTTACAGAACAATATGTTTGTGTCTATTACCCCATCATTTGGCAATGCAATATGAGATATTTTAATTTTCCTATTTATTGTGCATGGATTTTCAATCTCCAAATATTTTTTTAAAATATGCATACAGCACAGAAAAGCTGTGTCTATTGATTTCTGTAGCACTGCAAACAGTGGAAAAATCTGTTCCATTCTGCTGTCAAATTTCAACCATCTGATTATATTTAAATGAGTTATTTCAGAATGTTTCATTTGAATGACCGTCATGCAAGCGATTCCTGCTTCGTACCGAAGATGGCAGTGGTGCACAACCTACCTGGGCCGGTTTTCTGCCTCGGAGAGTTTTGCTCCGGCTTTGGTTGCTAGTACCAGGGAAGAGCAAATTGGGGGGGGACACAGAGTTCTGCAAACGGGAATGGAAACCTTTTGTTGTCTTCCTTGTCTCAGTTGTCTTTGGTGAGCTCACATTTACAGAACTCCAACCAAAATTCGGGCTAAATATGGAATCTGCAGCTTGGAAGAAATATAAATCCAGTTTTAGAAAGATTGTAACTGATCTGTTTTAAAATTTGTGTTCTTGTGTACTTCCTAGCTTCATCCAAAACAAAAAATCATCAGTATGTGCATCAAATCTTGGTCATTCCTGAAACCTCATGTGAAAGGCTCTATGTTTCAAGGGAGTGTGGGTTTTTTGTAACTCACAGAACCTTTGCACAAATACGCTGGGATAAGTTCTTGACAGTTTATTAAACCAACATTTTAAAGTTCATGTAATGGAGACTCAGAGCAGTAATGCTGGGCTGAGCACCAGGGAGAATCTGACAATTAGTAAAATAATTTCTAAACAAAATTAATGAAGCCACACTGGTAGTACAAACATAGTAAGTCACGGAATTCCTCAAGATTGCTATAAAGAATAATCCTGAAGAAAAGCTGACCAAATTACTTCCTAATAATTTTTCTGCTATCTTGAACTAAACATCCCTTGACACTACAGAGGTAATGGTGTTAACAATTGTTTCTAGAGTCTATAACCTATTGTCATGGTTACTTAAGAAACAATAAGTGCTTTTCCTCACTGTGTGCTGCTGCTCTCCAGAGAGTTTATTTTATAAGAGGACTACCTCAACCTCAGAAGCAAATACCTACATATCAAAGAAAAAAATTGTTCTAAAACTGTGACTCACTCATATTCCGTTTTTCATCCAAAGTCTTATTAGTGTAAATTTGTATGCAGTCAGGTTACTTGGCCAGCATGCAGTAATAGAAAAGAGTTTACTAAACAATGAAAAATGCTGCTGAGATGATAGTAGTAGAGTGCTCATCATCCCTTGGTTTGTCTGATTTTACTTACTGATGGTTTGGCTTTTTTTTTTTTAACAATAGAGAAAGAAAAGAGCAAACGTTTCTTTAAACCCTGTCTAAAAATTTTCAGGCTGCAAACTGGAATTAGTATTGTGTTGTGCCAGTAGAACACAGTTGTCTTGCTGGCACTGCACGTGAACTGCAAGCCAGTCAAACATAGGAAATAATACATACACTTTTTTCTCAAGTGTCCTGGCTTATTTTGTATTTCTTCTGTTTTAGTTACCATCTAACATTAGTCTGATCTGAAAGTAATGAGTCCTCCAGGATTATTGTTTTGCATCCTAAAGAAAAAAGATTTTTCTTCACCCTTTAAACATTTTTTTCAAGTTGAGATATTTAGCACTTAGCAAACTTGACCCACTCTGTTTCTGTGAACCACAAAGCTTATTTGACAATGTAGCGGCCCACCCCTTCAGAAAAAGAAAAAGGACAGTCTCTTGATTAATTTCAGAACTTCACTTAGGTCTTGCTTAACTTTCAGTCTGAACCTGCCACTATGCATTCCAGTCTTGGTAGTATTAATATATAATGGCATTCATTTAATCTCTCTGATTTCTTCTACTGGAGGTATGTCATCCTCATATTTTTGACAACAGAAGTTTTTTGTCTGATCATTCCTGATGGCTCACGTATAAATGTAGAGGAAGGAAAGAAGGAAGGAAGGGAAAGGCCCTACAGTTTGTAGGCCTATGGAGGATGGAGGCAGTTGGGTGTAATGATGCAGGGTTCACTTCTGCTCTGGGGGTCAACAATGCCTTACCAAGTCAGTGAAGATGGCAATACTGAGACTGTGGTTTAGTTTCCACATTTAAAAGGGGAACGCAGGGGAAGCCCTACTGGGAATTTCTTTATGTCCTGGCCTGTCTCTTTCAGAAGTATATGTAAACTACATCCAAGTATGTAAATGTATCTTTATTACATTTTATGTAATTATCAGAACCTTGGGGTTTGATTTTTCAACAAAATTTTCAAAATTTTGTATTCTCTTCATTTAAGGGGTTAGAGAAGCTAACTTTTTACAGTATACTTTTAAATGTGAGAATGAGGCAAAATAAGTCAGTTGTCACATCAGATCACTGAGAAGCTTGGGTAGAGCTATCACACCAGTATGAGATTGCTCCTACGCTGCTTTATCTGGTTAATTAAAAAGGATATCTGGGGGGTTCATGTCAACTTGAATAATGATGCATTCTTTCCATACATATTAAAATTCTCCTTGAAACATCTAGTAAATAGCAGTGCCATGCTGAGATTGCAGATTTTACTCAGCAGATAGATTAGGTCTGCCATTTTAAGAGGGAAAGTTATATGTTTTTATTCAAAATAAAAGCAATTCTACTGAGACAATGAAATTTACCTTTTTTACATTAATGATCTGAAAAATTTGACTATCCTAATGCAAAATGATCTCCTCATTTCTATTACACACCATGAGCTGAATTTATGGAGTCCTTATTCATGTTGATTAGTAACTCATACATAAATCCCAGCAACCTCTGTTGGATCATTTTTTTAAGTGCATGTAAGTAGAAAGTAGATATTATGTGGGGTTTTTTGTATGTTAAAAAAAATTAATGTGAATGGTTACTCTTTTATTGCAGAAAGTCTCCTACGGGTTTGTTGCACTCCTTTCCTAAACACTTTACAGTTATATAATGAAATTCTCCTCTAAAATGTAATTTTTCTTGAAGATAGCTTTTGAATCTATTAAAATATCATAAAATCTTGTAAAGACTTAAATCAATGAATACCTATGCTTTTACTGAAAATTGGATTGTACTAGATGACCTTATCTTTCATTTTTTGTAAAGAAAGGCAAAATTTAAATGAACAGCTTTAAGAATAAAAAGAAACAAGGGCAAAGCTGATATATTTAAAAACTTTGACAACATTGAATTATTCAATATAGTTAAAAGGTTAATGGTTTTGGATACTATTACTGTCAAGTTAGAAAGTAAAGTACATCCTATTATATACAGCAGTATTATTCCATTGTATTGAAGAAAGTCTCTATCAGTATATATAGGTAATAATTGGTTTTCAATAGGTTTGTTTTGAATTTTGTACTGTGGCTTACTGGAAAGTGGAGACAGAAGAGAAAATACCATATAGGTCCTCCCAATGAAAGACAACCAAACAGAAAAGGAACCATTAAATTTTTGAGGTTATATTGTCATTTAAAGCTAGAAGATTGAAATCCATTTCTAGCACTTCATCTCCAAATCTGTGAAATTAAAGAGTTTGGAAGTCTGTGCAGCTTCTTTCAATATTGGTGCAATAGCATGAAGTATTAAGAAATATGTTTGCCACGAAGTGTGCCATAGGACTGATGGTGTTGGAGCAGAAATAGTATAGAGTCAAATCAAAAAATGCACTGATATTTTGATATTTCTGCGTCTGAAGCAGACAACTTTTCATAACAAAAACAATGCAGTACAGTAATTCCACCTAGAATGGAAGCCTCACAAGCAGGGGGCTGTGCAGAGAATTTTTAGTTATTTACTTATTCCTGTACTAGCTTGCATTTCTTTTTCCTTCTGTTACAGGGCCTTGAAGGATCAAATATCTTATATATTTTATTTAAACCTTGTAATAACATTCCATTTGTCATTTAAATTGATTACATCTCGAAGCAGAGAATAATAGGAAATAATGATGACAGAAAGACTTGTTTAAATGCTGTGAAGGTGATGATGTATTAGTCAAGGACAAACATCTCCTTTATGCAGTGAAAGAACCTGATAAGTTCTAAAATACTGTCAAATTATTGCAGCAGCATTGTTGCAGTTGGAGTAGAATCTCACCTCTATTGCATTTGTTTTTGCCTCCTTAAACTCTTTCAGTATTCACTGGTGTAGAAATGAAATCTCTTGTGGACTTAGCATACCCCTTCCTCCCTCTGTTTTCAAGCCACTTGTCAACACTTTCTAAGCACTTAAGTGAATATTGTGCTTGACATGCAACAATGAGACTCATCCAGGGTCAGCCAAATGATAAAACTTTTTATCCTTCTAAGCTCCTCCACCCTAGACTATAGGGAAGTGTTTCAGAAGCATAAACAAGGACATTTGGAAGTACCTGTTGCAGTGAAGAGCTGCTATTTTCTGGGCTTGCTAACAATGACCTTGGAGAAGTAAGAGGTTTGACAGTGGAGTCATCATTTTTATCAGGAAAGAAGCAAACCCCGCTCCTGTAGACTTAAAGGCACAGTAACACAGCTGCTACAGTTACCCATGGCTGCTGGCTTTTCTGGTATTAAATTGATGCTATTGTGAAATGCAACACCTCATGACATTACAGGCATTCACTCCTTTCCTATAAAACCCTGAGTAATCTGCTTTTATGTAGAAAATTGAGTGGAGAGGAAATAACACTTTCCCACATACTTACTGAAGGCTTCTCCTGTGGGGTTTATATGAGCCATAGAAAATGAAGGAGAAGTTTCATATAAGTGATATCCTCTAGGTCTTGATTTAGCCAGATGTATTGACAATCCTTCCTCAAAATATAAACTAGAAATGGAGATGTATCTACACTCATGTGAATGAGTATAAATTCCAGATTTATTTAATATTATTTATTATGCATGTTTTATTTATTTACTATTTTGCACTTACTTCAATTTTAATAATAAGCATTCTAACTACTTTACTTTTCAGAACATATAATCTGTATGATTTTTAAGAGCATACATTCTTGCTTCTGTTTTTCTCAAAGCAAAAGCTACAGTAAGCCCGTTTTGTGTTATTACATCCTCTCAAGGGACTTAAGTAAAAAAAAAAAGTCTGTGAAACATTGCACTAAATCATCAGTCAATGAGGCCACTCACAGTACATAAAGCTAACTGTGTGCATAAGTCTTTTCTGGGTCAGGGCTGAAGAATGTATTCACTTGCCAGTACTGCCTTCAAGACAATTAAACAAAGAATCAAGCACAACAAGAAAAGCATCGTTCTTACAAAGACACTTGACATTCCCTGAAGCATCCACACCCAAAAAATCAGTCCACACCTGAAAAGCAGACCAAACTAAAAGCAGTTTAAATATGTACTAGTAGGAGAGCTCAAATATTTGCAAATATTGAGCAATTGTTCTATGCACTTCCAATTCATCTGGCTGCATTGAACTTGAATGTTCAAAGGTCTCAGTATCACTGAGAATACTGAAAACTTGATAAGCTCTGAAATTCACTGTGTTCATCAAATGTGCATAACTGCATTCAGTAGGTCTGTGGTAATTCTAAAGATTAATGTCTTTTTGTACTTCAGGTTCCTCAGGCTTCCTATACACTGTGATTAACCCACAGCTGAGAACAACCTCTGTTTTTCTCTTAATACAATAGTTCTTTCAAGTACAGCTGACATACCATGTGGGTTGTGTTACATGTATTTGTATATTATTACAAAATGCTTTTGTTTTGTGCAGGTTTTTGTACTGCAGAGCATACTAATTGTAAAAAAGAAACCTATGCACCAACTTTGCCAAGTTAGGTGTTGAAATATTAAATATATATAACAATTTGTAAAGTAAATTCTCTAATCAAAGAGGCTTAAATAATGCTTCTCTGAGCTTTCCATACATTCAGCTTAACCACTGATACACATACTCTATGATTGTTTTCACCATCTAAAGCTATACATTCTTGTAATCTATAGAATAGGTTCTTTTCTGATTGCCTTTAGTAACTCTTATTGTGACACTGGGAGACAGATGAAAGAACTGGAAATCAGGATCTCTTGATTTCTGTTTTCTATTCTTCAGCTTACTTAAGTGGCTTCTCTGCACATTACTCTTTCACCACTGGCAATTTAAGAGAGCAGCTTTGCACATACCTGATTGATGACATGAGATTTGGAAAAGTTCTGTAAACTGCTTTGCAAGGCTCACATGTTAAATACAGCATTTATATCCAAAATACCTATACTAGCTATTGGGAAATATTTTTTTGTGCATTCATGACATTTAAAGAACTACTTCTGTTTCTGTTGTGGAACTGTCATATAAAATACATTAAATTGAATACAGGTGATATTTTTACTTTTCACTCAGGTAGGGATTTGTTTGATGGTTCTTTTGTGTTTGGATTATGTTTCCACTTGACTCTTTACCCTCAATTGCCTACCAGTTATCTGTGAGACAGGAACTCATGTTTGTAGAGAAGTGGTGAGAAGTTTATCTAGTGTGACAGAATTAGGATATAGTTGTGTTCCAGGTTAATCTCAAAAATTCTGCTCTCATGGCTATCTATGGCCAGCAGATGTGCCTATAGAGCCAAATCCTCATTCCCGTGTCTGTCTCTCAAGAGTATGTTGGCAAGCATACATGAACACAATATGTTTGACTAACATTTGAAAAATGTCCTTGTGACATTTATACATATATTGTTACAGAGATGTGGCTACAAACCTGTTCCTACATAATTTTGTACATAAAATTACACCTCTCCCTACAGTATTTCAGCATTTAGTGTTGTGGATTAAGATAATACAAAAAAATTTTAGGGGTGTATTTTTTCTCCAGGAGATCTGAATGTTCTATTAACCTTCCTTGAGGTGGAAGAGAGAAAAAGAAATTTAAGTTATCTTATTCAATTAAATAGTGAATAAATGCTGTTTAAAACTGTATAGAAATACAGTCCATTGTATATTAATTCCTTCTGTTAATGCTGGTATGAAGGATCCATTTCACTGATGGGCAATGACTACATAATTTAATAAGAATACATAAACACCTAAGTTAATTTTAAATCTTTAAATGTGTTCATAAGCAGTTGGTCTGGGCAGCATGAGAGAGCTCTGAGTGCTTCTCTGAAAAAATACAAACAGTAGTTAGTTTATACAAAAAGCTGAATGTACCAGATGAAATGGATGACTTTGGCAATAGCTGTGGGTTGTTTAGGGGAAAGTGAACTAACTGAGCTTGATGGAAACAAGAGTACTAAGCTGATCCTTCAAGTCATTCTGTTGTTAGTTAACACAAGGGATACATAGTAACACGGTATTTATCATTAGGTTGTATACCAGAGCCTCCAGACACTTAACGGCTGGGGTGGGGATATAATTCAGATCATTTCACTTCAAAAGCAAAGGCCTTTTTCCTCTTTGAACAAAAGGATCTGTTTATTAGTGTGTAGCAGCACACATGCTAGGGGACTTGTCCAGGCATTAGAACAGTTGAGGAGATGAGGAATTTTGTTGAAAGCCACCTACGCTTTCATTCCTTGAGCTGTAAGGAGGAACAACTTTTTAAACAATTTTTCAGCTAAAATTACTCTGCATATATTCTTCATTGAGAACAAGGGTACAGCCCTCTCAGATTTTCCCATTGAAAGTGAGTGCACTTTTTATCAAGTTTAGACTGCAGGCTACCCATTTTGAGAGAGTATTATTTCCAATTTTGAGCTAACCCTTTTTAGCAGGTGGTTTACACCTTTGAACAATGCACAATCACGTGTGTTTTACTGTAATTTTTTCCTTTCAAATGGGACAGATTATGAGAAGATCACTCAGTTCAGTGTCTCTAATTAATAGGTAAATGACCATTGTTTAAAATGATACATGAATGAAAATGCTCAGCAAGTTTTATTCTCTGAGCTATGGCTGATATAATGATCAATATTTCTTGAATCAGTATCTTGAATATTTCTATGAATTAATATTTTAATTACTTCCAATAGAGGCAAATATGGAAGGCTGTAACTACTTTTCCACTAACTTCCATTTGAGTTGTCTTGAGGACTACAAAACTCTCCCAGCAAATGTATCCAAAAATTTCCACTGTTTTAGCATGTCACTAGTTTTTTTCCCCGATATCAAAACCAGATGATAGATATTGACTGAGTTCTGACTTAATAAACCTATTTTGAAGAAGTGAGTTAATATTTGCAAAATTGTGAAAATAATTTTCTAACATGAGGTGCTTCTGAAATCAGTAAAGGACACAGAAATCTAGGTTACATTCGTTAATGGGGTTTTTGCTTGGTTGGTTCCTTTCTAGGCCTATTTTACAGGGTGAGATAAAGGAGGCCACAAAAAATTGACATAGTTATAATCATTGTCAAATCTCAAATGTAACTTCTGTGATATTCTGCAGACTTTTTAATCTTCCTCATACCTTCTGTTTAAAAATTCTTACAGAATTATTATAATTTATGTTAATGAAAATGCACATGTGCTTCTGGAACAATACCATTGTATCTCCACAACTCATTAGGAAGTAAAAACCCATACATTTAAAACAATGTGCAAGTAAAACTTGCATTTAGGACCATATTGCTACATAGTTATCCTGTTTGTAGTCTTTCCTAAAGCTTTTCTCACAGAAAAATGTAGCATTGGATTGTAACTGGAATAAAAATGCCAGAAAGCTTTGGCAAGAGGATGGTTGCTGCATAGTTCAGGATATTGCATGGAGAAAGAAATGTGTTTGTAATTAGGGAAACAGAACAGTTCTGATTACAGCTCAGAAAAGCCAAATAGAGTAACTTTCTGAAGGACAGACCATGTAAGCTTAAGTGGATGAAAGCTAACACTGAAATAGTTAAACGAAGTGCACAGGTTCTCCCAAAGTCACTATAAAAGACCAGCTATTTAATGGTCTAGAATCCATTTCTGGATTTGTTCTTGAATTAACACATACACATATTTTTTTCCTGCCAGGGTCAAAAAGTTTGACTGGTTTTCTCTCACAGTGTATGAGTAATGGCTACAAAAAGACAAACACATTCTGCTGAATATAGTGGTAATCTAGCTACTAAGCTCAGTGGGCACTAGTTAGACATAATTAACCATTTTGTGCTCTCAAGTTGGCCAAGCACTGTTTGATTTTGAGGAAGATTTAAATGGAGAGTAAAGTGCTTCTTTGTACTCAGTGGGTTTTCATAGCGAACTGACCCTTGAAATCCAGACATTTAAAAAAACCACCACTTTAAAATATTTTAAAGCAGCCTGTGTAGCTAGTGTTGGACTTCTAGTCTCAGACACCTCTACTCTGAGCACAAAAAAGTTATACAAGTTAGCCTGGTAAAACTAAAGCAACTTAGATTGGCTGAACTAATGATGCTACAGAGATGTCTACATAAGGATTATCTCTGCAAAATACAAGTTCCAATTGCTTGATGTTGACTAGTTGCCTTTTATAACTGAAAAGCAGGCAGGTTGTATGGAACTTGAACCTGCACACAAACCTGTATTTTGTGACAGTCTGAGAAAACTAAAGCTTCTGAGTGAGTTCTTTGTAGCATTACTGCCTTGACATGAAATTCTATGTAAATGGCACATAGCACTAACAGATATGGTATTACAGTTTAATTTACTATGATTAGCCAAGTTTCATCAAAGCACTATTTCCTCAGAAAATTCCTGAAGACCTTGAATTTTCAAAATGTAATACAGGCCTGAGATCTTCCAATTACCAATTTTTCTAATGATTATCTTACTGCTAATATCTTCAATGCCCTGTTTTTAAAGTAATTGAACAAAAAAACTTCTGAGCCCTATGTCTGTGGCACATGAGTCTCACTCATTGGGCAAATAAATAATTCTTCTTAGAAAGAACAAGCGAGCCAAAGGAAAATGAATATATTCCAGTAAAAAATTAAAATTAACAGACCCAGTGTTCTTAAAAGAGGTCCCTATCAGCACCTGTAGCAGCTCTACAATTTGAACTCATGTTCATAAGAAAAACTAATCCCACCATCTTTAAATTAATTCAGAAGAAAATTTCCAGAGCAAATGGCAGCAGAAGTGGAAAGGAAACAAGATTGAAAGTCTCATCCAACACAGATACGTGCTTAGTGTTGCAGACAATCCTTTCCTGGCCCACAGTGTTTTGAGGTCCAGTAGGTGTTCTTGCCAAGGTGTAAGAACAGTACTCTGATAGTTGCCTTTGGATTCAGGCACTTTGGGACTACTGTGGTTTAAGCTCTCTGTTGACAGAATCTTTTCCTGCGCTGTATGATCATAAGTTATCTTTGGAAAAAACATATAATTTTTTAGGGTTTGTGAGGGTTAACTGCTTAACACATACTATGTTTTACTGATATTTTTCTCGTTCTGTATCAACCCTAATGTTAGTTGGAATTCTAACTCTGTGATAGAGAGATCAATTGGTATAATCGTATTTCGTTCTCTCAATGCTTTTCTTCAAATTTTTTGAATCTCAACTGCTGATAATGCTTTTGACCTTTCCTCTTTTTTTCCTCCCTTCACAGATCAAATCTAGGACTTTTCAGGGTTTTCAAGCAACATTCCGATGTACATTCTAAATTGGTTTACACTGTAGTTTTTTTTATTTTCCTTTTGTTCTTGATTCAATTGTAACAGTGAGGTTCACTTCAGTTGTTTACAATATATTTAAAAATAATTTGATGTAAGGGTGTATCTTCTATTTTTATTCCTTTTCCTTCAGATCTTCACAAAGTAAAACAATGCTCATCATTTACTGAGATCTGAGATGATACAGGTCCAGATTTTAAATCCCAGATATACAAAGAAGAGTATAAATTAAAACAAATCTGCTGTTCTATGATGTGTATTTTGAGAACTGTTGCCATAATGATCCCTTTTAAAATGCATGATCTCTTTAAAAACTATTTGTCATTATGTCATTCCATTTTGTATTAGTTCTTTTTAATATTGGAAGTGGATACATGCAAAAAAGCAAAGCATAGACAGTTGAAATTACTGTTGCTTTTGTTATTCAGAAAAAAGTATACTCACCACTGCCTTTAAAAGACTTTTGCCTGAATAAAAGACAAAAAAATTATATCCTTTCTATTACAGCTTGTAAAATCTTGGAGCTTAAATCTTGGTGTAAAATCTTCCCTCAATTGCAGGGATAAGTTTTGAGAATTTAAATCCCACCAGAATGAAGGATGCTGAAGGTAATGTGTTCCTTCTTGATTCTTTACTGCTATGAAGCTAGATAAAAGCACTGCCTTTAAATCTTTCTAACAGTCATTAGTGGCTGATTAAATATTTTCATGGTTCAGTAGCAGTTCTGTAGAAGCAGGCTCAATGCTCAGAAATAAAATGAAGTGCAAAACAGAATCATGAACTGTTGTTAAATTTTGCTTATGTATGAAAGGGCGTTGAGCAGTATGTACTGAAGCACCATTTCTTATATATAGATAGGATTTATTTTCACAAAGAATTTCTTAACTCAGAAGTATTCTATAACCAAAAATAAATCTGGTGTGTTAGCTTTTCACATTACATTCTTCCCTCTAGATATGATTATTTGCATTATTTTTAACAACTTAGAAAAGTTTAATGCATTATATTTTTGCAGTGGGCAGTTTCCATACCAGGAATGACTCACTGCTTAGAAAATTATAGTGTACAATACAGATCAATGAAGGCAAGTGCATTCCAACTTAGAAAACTGAAGAAAAGCTTTACTGTTTTACTATTTTATGACCTTCATTATGGCCTTAGAATTGAAAAATCTTTCTAAACTCTTACCCATCTGCTCTGAGTAAAGCAAATGTTTGTGCTGCTGCTCTCCATAATCCCCTTTTCCTTTCTCCCACATCTGCTACTGACCAGGCCTTTTCTTGATTGTTATGGAGTACTTAGTTTGAAAAGACACAACAACCTTAAAATCAGAAGATGTCATTGTTATTAAAACATTTTAGTCAGAGTCAAAATCAAGGTTCATGGATCTTCAGATTTCCTCAGGAATTTTGGGCAGCTGACTGAATCCCTCCATGCTTTCATCTCCTATTTGTAAAAAGGAATAATAATTATTATTTTCAGGAGAAAAATATTGTTGATTATTTTGATTGAAATAATTTGTTCATTGTGTAACATGAGGAAGTAATATTATCTCTTGAGGCTTCCACACACTGTGTGTAATGAAAGTATTTCAAAAGCTAAGACTACTGTCTCAAAATGTATTAAAATTAAACTATACATGAATTGCTACCTTTGGTTTCTGAGTGAATAGGGCTTTCTGTTTTTCAGTGTTTGTAGACAGTGAAATAGTACTTAAGAAATACTAAAGCTTTTCTACTCTTCCAATGAAGACTAGTGAGCTCTTTGTAGTGTATTTTGTAAGTACTAAACTGTAATGTTACTTTGGAAGACCAGATGTCTGGAAAGAAAACTTATTAAGGCTTGCCCATGTACGGAAGCTTCTATTGGTTTAATTATATAAATCAGATTTATATGACATGTATAAACACTGCACTGTACTGTATCTTGGCAGGCACATGTTATTCAATTTAATTCCAAGATTTCAGGTTGCCGAGCATCACGTATTGCATGCCCCACATACAATATAAAAAAAAGTACAAAGGCAAAAATATTGCAAAACTCTCCCCTTTCCCCTGTAACTCCAGTGGTACTGAACCCAGGCATTTTTGCCTTTAGGATTTCTGGGATTTTCTTAGTATCTTTTTTTAAGGCACATCCTTAAAAATTGATTCATAGGAGAGCTTTTCAACCTAACCAAGCATGTGTAGAAGTGGCTTAGCTTGTCAACACAATTTTTTGAAGATCTTATGCTGCAACTTCTTGCTTCAGTTTAATGAAGGAGCAAGCCACAGAACCTTTAAATTAATCGCTTCTGCTTTTGGAGCACTTGTTAAACAACAGAGTAGACATTCAGTGAGCTGTTCAGAGATATGGAGATCCTACTTGTTGCAGAAGACAGGAGGATGCAAAGGTCACTTGACTTCTGGAGGCCTGAACAGTTGTATTGATAACAAACATGACATTCTAGGATTGTACACAAATACAGGATTACCAGAACTGGCTGCAGAGTCTCTACACAAAACTATTTGAAAAAAATATTTTATCTTCTCTCTCAGAGCAAACTTTCAGAGGAACCAATATTAGTATCAAAGGCATGAGCTTGCATTCATGTCTCTGGCTGCTTCAGACACTGTTGGTGTATTACAAGTCAGTTTGGTTACAGCAAGTCAGCTGACAAGGTACAGCAGTGGTAATAAGTGTAAGCTGACAGCTGGCCAGTGCATGCCTATAAAATTTTACTAGAAATAACATCTAATGTCAGGAAAAATTTACAAATACAGTAATATAAATATGGATTTGAGACACGCTGGTGAGACAGCCGTAGCTAGGAGATCTCACTGTATCAAGAAGGCCAAGCAAGTAATTTTGTTTTCTCCTAGTAGTGCTGTATGTGTCTTATTTGGTTGTATGGATGGAAAGTGAGAGGAGTGTATCTAGAATATCCTGTTCCTGTCAAAAGCTGTAAGAGTCAAGTACTTGTTTTTTTTTTAAAAAAAAAAAAAAATGTAGCTGATAAGATAAATGGAAGTGTTGAGGCAATGCAGCAATATGACACTGTCATGTTACCACATTACATATTCCCTGGTTGCAGCTTCTTGCCACTCTTTGCACCCAAAACAGTTAATTGCCATTGAAAATAGAAATATCATCTGAGGGTATACACAGCAATGTGAAATGTGATGGCTTTTATTTACTGCAGATAATTTACTTGAGTGTGAAATGCCTTCTGTGCCCCCTTTTATAGTTGTTTTGATTTTAAGATTAATTTTCACAATTCAAGAGACATACTGAAATACAGAAAGCTGAAAAAGCTGGTTTTGCTTTTGGTTAGTGACAAATTTTGCATCGTTTTAATTGATTGTTAGGATAAAATTACGTGCATTTGAAATTAGACCTATATTATCTAGGAGCAGCTTTAACCTGTTCCAGTGTAATATTATGTAGCAAATTTCATCCTTCTAGACATGCGTCCGTTTTATGGTCACGATTAACTCCTTTTTTTCTTCTTTACTTCAGCACCTGTCAGGGGTCGAGAGTTGCAAGAGATAATCTAATCTGTGAATAAATGTGTTGCATTCTTTCCTTTTTGTTTACAGTTTCAGAAAAAACCCACAACAAACCAAACTAGGCTTTTCCAATAAGAAAGTATGAATATTTGATTTTCCGGAAAATAATCTATTGTAAATGCAAATCATTTTTGTTGAAAGCTGTGAAAATGTACAGAAAATAGTTATACATCTATGCATGAGTTATACAGTCGTACATCTATGCTGAGGCACATGCATGACTAGCTAATTACTTTTTCAAAAGTCCACAGAATTGTCCTTTGTCACCACATATAAAGCACATTTACAAATGAAATCCTTTATCATTCTAGACCTGTGCTTAAATATTTTAGCTTACGTAGCAGCATTTGGTTTAAAACAGGAAAAGGGCTTATAGCTAAATGACTTTTGCACATAAATATTTAAAATTCTGTATACTGAAATGTGACACCACAAGTTACCACTTCCCAGTATGGATCCTCTTTTGCTCAGTTTTGTTTTGGCAAATATAAGATATCATAGAGGCACGATAAATGTGGAGTTCTCTCAGAAAACAAATTAAGTTCTAATATCACTTTGGAATGCTATGGTGTTAAAGCAGTATTTCTGATTTTATTGAATTGTCCTTTTTTTTAGGGTAATAGTTTTTTTCCTAAAGGTAATCTGATTCCACATTTACTTACAAGTTTGACCTAGTCTTCTTGCCCTTCAGGCACTGGGACCTTTGCTGTTGATTTCAACTGATAATTTTTATTATAGGGATGTGTAACACAGCTAGTGTAAACTCTCTTCTTTCATGGGGCACCTACAAGCGTTAAGAGATATGTTATGCAAAAAGGATAGTTATGTTATTCTGGAATTCAGCGTTGGGAAGGAAGAATCATAGTGTATAAGTAAACAATCAGGTTGGTGACCGAAATATTTAGTACATGAACATCTTTTTACTTTCAATGTTTTTTCTCAGTTGTGTGTCCTTATCCCATGCTTATGTATGTCTTTTCCATTAGAATATGAACCACATATGCCTCCTCCTCTATTTACTCTCCTTCTAGCTGACCTGTTTCAGCTAAACAACTCAGGATGTTCTGAGATGTTGACTCATAACTTGCAGTGGGTACAAAGTGTAGAAGCCAATTTGAAAACATGCAACATTTTCTATGCGTTGAAGTCACCAGACTGTTTCCCTCAAACTTTGGCATGTCTTAAGAGATCATTGGTTAACTGCTTCTGGTTAATCCTTATGAAGGTTTTTGTAATAATGGCTGATTTAATGGCTAATGAGAACTTAATTTTGTACTTGTTCAGCACAGGTGGGATTTTGAGTATTAGGTTCTGTAATTGGACATTATAAGATATATAAAAAGATGCAGGCAGGCATTGGAATATTCCCAAGACATAGATATACCTCAGATAAGAAAATGGTTGAGAAGAGTTGTCCACAAACTGGGTGGGATGCTTGAAAGGAAGCAAGGAAACAAAGAGAGGAGAGCCATGGATGGCGCAAAGCAGTGTTATGTGTGCAGAGTGTGTCTGAGGCTAAGAGCAGGGGAAGGGTCAACATGCAACACAGAAGAGTAAGCTCTGATATAGCTATGAGCAGATTTATTCAGAGCTGTTCCACTCCAGCTTATTTGGACCGAGTCCCACCTGCCTCCTGCAGACCTGGGAGAGATGGAATTTGTGGGAAAAATTAATTTCTCTTTCCTCTGCAGCTGGTGAGTGTGATCAGAAAAGGGTCAGGGAGAGTGGTATGGTTAGAAAAGAGAACTCTGATGACAATTCCCTCCAATTCCAGAAAGGTTTAGAGTCCTCTCAACTTACAAATTCAGTTTTGAGTAGTTTAAGATGAAGTACAAGTATTTTTAGGAATAATATTTCCTTTATTCTGCTTCTAAAGAGCATCCCTTATCTAAGCTGGGGAATGCATGTTCTTAGCTTTGTACAACAAGCACATTGATAACAGCAAGTAGGGATGCACATGCAAAGTTATAAAATAGTGTCTAGGTATTCTAAGATTCTGATAAAACATTCTATTAGATTTGTTCAAAACTACCTGAAGAATTCACTGCCTGTTTCAATTAAAAATTATAGCCTTACTCTGAAAAATTGTAAAATTTTATCAATTTTGGTTTACACTCTAAGGAGTTCTTAGAAGTTCATATCTTAAATCTTTTGTTATCAAAAGCTAATGTTGATTTGATTCTTAGCATGACATAGTTTTCATGCTAATTTTGAAACAAGTAATAATTTCTATGAAAACCAACAATGAAAAAATAAGATATTTATGGTTCTCCTGTGGTTTTTTTTCAGGCCAAACTTGCAGTGTAACAAAAAATTACCAACTGAGCTTATGTGTGATGAAAAAAGCCTTTCTGGATATCTGAGTCATTAAGGACAATATTTTAAAATTAAATTTGTTTTTATCCACAAGGGGAACTTGAATTGTCAGAACTGAAGAGAAGAAGTCAGTGTCTTGACTAATTGTTTTATATCTTTCCACTAAATTTGAGCAGATTTGATCCTGAATACTGCCCTTTTCTTGCTCCACACTGGTCAGATGATAAGGATTAATTTGCTGTGACGTATTTGTTTTGACCTTACTATGACCTTTAAGCTTTTTTATCCCTTTTCCTGACACTGTCTGTCATCTACTTTGGGCAGCCAACTATAACTTCAAAGCAGTGTTCTGTAGGATACTTAGTTTTATAGCATAGTCATTCATTCCAGCACATAAAAGATAATTTGCCTATAAACATTGTTCCTGAAAATAGGAATAAAATGGGTCTGTTTTAAGCTTCCCAGGTTATGCCTTTATGTGAATGTTTCAAAAGGAAAGAGGTAGCACATACTTTTTCAACTATCTAAATCCATTCAGTTAATTCCTGCAGGAGCATTAGCAGAATAATTTATGCATTTATGATATAAAACATGTCCATTGTGTTGTATTTCAAGAGGCTGTGATTCATGCAGTTCTATTGTGTTTAAAGCCATTTTATTACTAAGTTTCCATGTTTCTGTTGGAAAGTTTTAGTCTGTCTCTGATTATTACATATAAGCCAGAGGTATCAAACCTGTAGAGTTCACATCTGTCATGGGCACTTATGTATATTCCAGACTGATTTTGACCTGTAATTTTTTCCCCTTCTTATCTCTAGTGATCCCACATGCAGTTTATAGGGCTGTGCTGACCACTCTGCTTGCACTTATTAATTATAACTAGAATTGATAATATTCCTGATGGCAGCACTTGACATGGTGATTTTTCTTTCCTTTCACTATGGCAGGTGACAATTTTTGCTGATTATCGAAAGCTATAGAATCATAGAATCATAGAATCATAGAACTGGCTGGGTTGGAAGGGACCTCAGAGATCATCAAGTCCAACCCTTGATCCACTACCGCTGTAGTTACTAGACCATGGCACTGAGTGCCACATCCAGTCTCTTTTTAAATATTTCCAGGGACGGAGAATCCACTACTTCCCTGGACAGCCCATTCCAATGCCTGATCACTCTCTCCGTAAAGAACTTCTTTCTAATATCCAACCTAAACCTCCCCTGGCACAACTTAAGACCATGCCCTCTTGTCTTGCTGGTAGTTGCCTGGGAAAAGAGACCACCCCCCCCCTGGCTACAACCTTCTTTCAGGCAGTTGTAGAGAGTGATGATCCCATCTGGTCCCATAGACTTGTGGGGATCCAAGCAGCTCAGTAGGTCACTGACTGTTCCTTCTGGATTACAGGAGGGCTGTTCAGATTCTTGCCTCTTTCTACAATCTCCAGAAGCCAGCTGTCCTCAGGACAACATGTCTTACTGTTGAAAACTGAGGCAAAGAAGGTGTTAAATACCTCAGCCTTTTCTTCATCTTTGACAACTACATTCCCGCCCATGTCCAGTAAAGAATGGATGTTTTCCTTGCCCCTCCTTTTGCTATGGATGTATCTGTAGAAGGACTTTTTGTTATCCTTCACAGAGGATATCCATAAACTGCTATTCAAGAGAAGAAATGAGAACTTCATGTTTCTAGTGATGGACACTCTTAACTTTCCAGTGAGTTGCATAACTTTAACACCCCAAACT
This sequence comes from Florisuga fusca, assembly GCA_038090715.1. Taxonomy (NCBI): domain Eukaryota; kingdom Metazoa; phylum Chordata; class Aves; order Apodiformes; family Trochilidae; genus Florisuga; species Florisuga fusca. Next base: position 1,619,510 of record JAAWXA010000031.1, on the reverse strand, counting down.
GTTGATCCTAAAAGTGTGATGTTGTATGCATGGAACAGCTGTATTGTAAGGGTGGGGATACAATGGCAGTGCCCTAGAAGATAAAAATCTTACTTTCCTTCTGGTTCCTATATAAAAATCACAATGATATAATGCAACAACTCTTACTAACAGCATCTTGGGACTGTGACTAATACAACTGTCCCAGACTTGTGCAGATAACATGTTTGCACACACATATAAAGTATGCCTGCATGCTCTTCTGTGTTTGATTATACAGTCCCTCACCACAAACCCTTATCAGCTTGTTTTATTCATCTCTCTATTGACCTATAGATTAGAGGCCTTCTTATTCTAAAATTCCTGTTTGTTTCACAAGGAATCCTGCTTGTACCAGGAATATAGGAACATCCTCCCAGTTCCCAGTGCAGCAGAACATTCAAGCATATGCTTAGCTGTAAGCACATGTTTTAAGTTCCATGAAAGCAAGAATCTAATCATGTGTTGATTCTGAGCCAGAAAATACAGCACCAGGCATGTGTAAGTAAGTGCAAACAGTTTGCTCAGGTTTTAGGGGTATGTTGAATTAATTTTTTTTTATCGGGAAATGCCGTATAAACAGAGCCAGACTAAGTTTTGGGCATGGATAATCAGAACAATCTGCAACGGCTTCCCGTCTGTGGCTAATGGGATGTTTCTCCAAGCTTTGTCACCATGGCAAATACTTTTTAATACACAAACATTTGCTGCATTGAAAATCCACCCACTCTTGTTGAAAGATGGCCAGGTTTTGTAAAATTACATTCCAGCTACCCTGCTGATTTTTAAGATAAGCCCGTTCAGTTAACATTCCATGTGTCTAACAAAAGATGTGTGAAAAAGCACAGTTTATAAGAACACACATGGAATCTTTACAGTTTCTCTGTTCTCTACTTTAATGAGAAAATGAAGTTAAAAACTCTTCTTGTATGTATATACATGCAAGCATGCAAAGGCAGTTTTATTCACTGTTTTTTTTCTTTTCCTTTCCTTTCCTTCCCAGCCCTCAAAGGGACAAGCCAGTAACTCTATGCCAAGTTTCCATCCAAACTTGACTTCCCAGTTCTGGCAGGCATTCTGTGAACATCTCGTGTATTAATAAGAGATCAGTCTTTGGGGTTTCTTAGCCTTCACTGAGCAAGATGCATATGCTAGGTAGTGAGGTATCTATTTAGTTTTTAAAAATAATTGCTCTTAACTTTTCTTCTTGCTTAAATAAGAATACAAAGTAAAGTAATAAAAATCAATTATCTTCTTGAACACAACACAAAATAAATAAAACCTAGAGATTTTCCCTCCCACTACAGCTCTTGGAATAATGATCTGTCCAGCTTTTATTTTTAGTGCCATATGAGTCTTTGAAACCAGTAGGAATGGTCCAAACACTTACAGGAGATAGTTACATGCAAGTAGAGACTTCAGGGTGAAAAAAAAAATGGAGAAGGAAGAGGAAGGGAATAAAATTACTTTCCACTAACTCAGAACCATGAATCCACATACATTTTGTTCTTCAGGTCTACACTGGGAATATTATTCCAAAGTTTTCTGTTGTTTTTTTTTTTTTTTTAGCTAAGTGTAATCCTTTTATGCTTTTTAGCAAAATCCCTCAGCAGCTTCTAACTGTATATCTTACTGTACTGCCCTTTTAAAAACAACTTATTGCAGACCTGACTAAAGGGTAAACCTCCCTTAATTTTATCTTGCAAAACACAGGAGATAATCTTGTGCAAGCCTTTTGCATTCAAATGCCTCATACTTCCTTCACAATAAAAAAGTTAAAAAAAAGTATTAAGGCATCATTGCTACATAAAAGGTGCTGATTTTACATTGTGAGGTTCTTAAAATTCCCACAAAAATACTTTCATAAAATTCCTGGAAATTCTCCAAAAGATGTCATGAAAATGGGAACATAAATCCATGCAGTCCTTGGATATGGTACTTGTCATTATCTTCATCCTTTTGAAGTATTATCAGAAGTGTTTCAAACAGAAAAGATAATAGATAACTCTGCTTACCCAATGAGATCACTCATAAGAGCTCATCCTATACAGGAAACAGAATTTGGAAGCCTGACACCAATTTATAAGACTAGTGCAATTTGAAATTTTTTTTTTGCAAGCATTATGCTATGCTTTCAAAGCTGTTGTATAGTTTAAGACCCATTGATTTGAAATTTCTATTCACTGACAGGAAAAGAAATCAAAAATTCACTTGAAAATGGGGAAGTCTTTATAACATCTCATTTTCAAATTTTGCCTAAGTAAAAGCAGACATGGTCTAGAAGTGTTTCTAAAAGACTAGTGTTTTCTACATTGAATGGTTGTGCTACAAAGTATTCATAGTAAACCTGTAATTCCAACAGATGAGGCTGCTTCAGCAGTATCCTGTATTTTATAAGCATGGCAGAGGGAGATTTGTTCATTAAACAAATATTCTCCTCTGGGTGTACCTCCTCTTCTCAGATGTCAGCTATAGCATGTCCCTCATGCCCTAGGACCCCTACTTATTCTTCTGGGCTTCATGTCCAGCCCATTCACTGCCATTTTTGCCATTACCAGTGAAGTGCCTTCCATGGAGTTACTTCATTTGATTTCGGCATTTATTAATTACTTGCTGCACTGATATGGAAAAAGAAAAGTAGAGTTGCACAGGTGACAAAAATAGCAGATATTTTGAATTAAAGTTATACTGAAGCTGAAAAAATTTGCTGTCCAGCTGGCTCAGAGCACAAATATCCTGATTCAAAGCCTAGATTCTTGCTAAAACTAGGGGTCTTTCTGATGTGCACGCAAATGACGCAAATGATTGTTTTCCACTTTCCACCATCTGGATTCAGATGGTTTATTTCTGGGGAACCCCCCCCTCTGAAAAAATGTGGAAAATGATGCTCTAAATAAGGTATTTTAAAATGTACCGAACTGCTGACTCTACAGGTCGTGAATGAATTTATGCCTATAGCCCAGATGTCTTAAGGTGGACTGCAGTGTCTCTATTAGTTTGATGCCGGAAGGCTGGCTGCTGCGCTTAAATTCTATGCTAAAACTTGTGAGAAGTTTACTTTCCCAATTCAGGATAAAGATTCCTTCCAAAAGAAAGAATATAAAATGTAACAGGAAGCAAGTCAGTGTAAAATATTGAAGCCTTTAAAAATATTTAAATAACATTAGCATTGCACTGAAATACTCATTTCCTAATTGCGTAGCACACAAAATCTTGCTCTCGCTAAGGACTCCAATAAATTCAAAGCAGACTAAATCAAGCTTTCATACAAGAAACATCTGTTTGTTTAAGTTTCCTTCTCTTAATACTAATTTTAACAATTCCCAATCGTGGATAGAAATACTACCTTATACTTTTGTTTAAAGTTCATTTCCTGTCCCTGGGATATTCACTGACCTTTTAATGCTGGCCATTTTGCTTTCCACTTTCTTATTCTTATTCTCATTGACTTCATTCCATTCTTGACCTTTCTTCCCCTCAAGAAAATTAAATGCAGTCCAAAACATGTTGGACACCGATTAGTTTTACAGCTCGTCTTACCTCCCCTCCTACTGCATTCTTCAGTTCATTGAGTCCACTCCACTTTTATAATTTAAGTCTTCACAAAACTTAGAGCCCCACTGCAAAATAAACACTGCTGGCATGAAATTAAAGCCTTTTTCTCTGCCGTTTTCTTCCTGCTAACCAATATCAACAAAAAGTGATCACTAGACACAGAAGGAAAAATATTATTAGCTTCTGCCTTTGACTTTTGAAAAAAAACCCTCTCTCTATTTTCATGTAGTTATGTCAGAGTTTTCTGGAACTTGGTAACAATAAATCTTGATTAAACAGTAAGAAATAATAAATTTGCTTGTACTGTAATTTACTTTTTTCATCTTTTAAAGTGTTGGAACTAGAGAATGTATATTTAAGTGTAATGAGAAAGCATATTCTCTCTTGTGATTTAAAAGTATACCATAAAATACATATATAGAAAATATAAGCATAAATTACACATATATAAAATTCTTACATTATATATACATTCCAATTATATTTAAGGTTAATATCTAAGAATTAGATAATTTTCCACTCTTACACTGTTACAAATCTGCTGTTTCAGTGTGATTACTGGCAGAATCTTGCCTAATAAGTCTTTTGTCATTGGCCTGCCACCTGATTCAGCAAGGGAGTTTCTGAGTACATATATGGCAAAGTTCAGAACATTTCTGCTTGAGTGGAAACCACTTCTCAACTACTGACATATTTTCCAAAGAAGAACATAGGCATTTATTAACGTGTCTTTCTGAAGTACTTAGTGACAGTATGGCTACCAGGCAAAATTTTGTAGAGAAAAATACTAGCAAATTTGTTTTCTGTATGCAGCCACAGATCTGACCCACTGACCATCAAAATTCTGGCTTTGGCATTGCAAGGTTTGCTGAAGCATGGGTGCATCTGAACTGTCTCATATTTTTAGAGGTACATTATATATGTTGTGTTATGCATATAAAGATATATCATCTATATCTATATATATATGTACAACAATATTTCTGCCCAGAAAGAACAATTTTTAAAAAAAAAGCCCTCTTCTTAATGATACTTTAGAACAGTCCTGCATCAGGGCTTCTATCCAGCCTAAAGAAAGCTGCTTTTCAGTAAGAGCAAACCTGTACAATTGTCAATGGTTTTTGTTCTTAAAACTCCTTGTTAAATTAGAAAAGTTAACAATATGCACTTTAAAGCTTTTATTTATTTATGACTCTGTGATACTTAGTTGCTTGGATCGATTTGGAGAAAAATACCCTCTTCTCTCCTAAAGGATCATCCTTCCTTTGGCTGTACATAAATCTTGTCGCCATGATCCAGAGAAGAGAGCTTTTATTGATTTTTTTTTCTTTTTTAGACATCATGTAATATCTAAACACTCATACCAAGACATAGATTATTCAGAAACTTTCGGTATTATTTGCAGTACAAAATTTTTTATTCACGCTTGTAAGAATTTTGATAGAGCTTCAAACTACATGCTAGATCAGTATGTTTCTGTCTGATATAATCTTTACAACATTAAAAAACTCTTTCAAAGCAGAAGTGGTCTCAGTGCAGTAGTGTTTACAGTTTTAGTAATATTTTATTTTTCTTTCAGAATTAATGTCAAACTAAGAACTGTAACTCACATGATTTTGTAAATTTGCCTTTTAACTTTTCTGCAGATTATGGGCAAACCCTGACTATGGTTTAGAAAAAAAAACTTTAAAAATGTATGGTTCTTTCTTTTAACCAGTTTTTGCCCTGAAAAAGTGATAAGCATTAGGTACTGGTGATATGTATTTCTGAGATAGACTACCCCCACTGTTGTTTCTTATTGTCCTAAACACACGTAAGATGCTATTTTGACTTCACTATTTCTGCATTCTACCTATCCTGGTAGATTAGGGAGAAATCTGTCTGAAATTCTTATTAACAGTTAGGTATTTGAAATTCAGAAGGTGGTTTTTTTGACTACATGCTTAAGGCAGAAAGAATAACAGCTATAAAGAAGCACCTCACTTTTATTGTAGCATGGCTTAGTCTTTTCCTTTCTTGGAAAAAAAAACCCACCGGTTTTTGGCTGTACACTGCAAGAGTTCTTTCACTGTCAATATGCTGTGATAATTTGTGATACCTATGGTTCCGCTCACACATTGTTAGGCAAAATGAAATCTTTTAATCATATGCAAGCTACAAAGAAAAATCGAAGCGCTGAGAATTATGCACAGAGAAGGAAGAACATGCCTCAAGAAAGTGTTAGTTCACCACATGCAAATGTTATTTACCTTTGGGAAATACAGACAGTTGTAACCATATTAACACTCACTGTGATCCTAACAGCATTTCTGTACTTCTGAATATAGAATTAATTTGACATAGACATCAGTGTTCCTGTCCTATAATCACCTTTCTTTCTAAATGCTTGTGAAGTCTTCTTTGTGTAGAAGGCTTATAGTGACTCATGATTCTGCCTAGGCACATTTTCTTGTCGGGATGTTATTCAGATTGTTCCAAAATTTGTACTGTAGCCACTCAGTTTTTGATTGCCCAGGGCAGTGTAGGATGGAAAAATTCAGGAATACAACAATGCAACTAACAGAAGAAAATACGAATATTAATTTTGGGGAAAATGCTCTGTGCTGAATTTACTGCTGGGTCAGAAGTGTGAGAGCAGACAACAGGGAAGAAGGCTCAGCTCCATGCTACACTCAGTGGATGTATCATATAGCAGGTTCCCTGTCAGGGTGGCACAGTTAATCCACAACCCAAATAATCCCCTACTGGGAAATGAGAGCTGATTATATTTGGTGACCTTCTGTATTAGCAATGCTATTTCCTGCATCCTGAAATTCAGCTTTCCCATTCTGCTCAAAGTCTGCAGATAAATATCTTGAATCAGTTGCATGAATAACAAACATAAATGTGCAAAAATGGGAAGACATTGTGCTAGGAGAGCAAAGATTTGAATGAACAATAGACTCCCTGGATTCCCTGTGTTCACAGAGAAATAAAGAAAAAAAGGTATTTTTAAAAACTAGGCTACCAAAAATTAGGCAGTTGTGGCATAAAATTTCAAAGTTTAATGGATAAAACAGCATTTCTATACCTTACTGGTGAGATCATGCTGCAAATTCTACCAGATTGTATCCATTAAATCAGTAAATTCCTTTTGATGTAAATAGAAGCAGTGTGAATATGAAAACTCTATAAAAGAATAAATGTACTGGTTGAATTCCTCCATTGTAATTTTCGAAGAACATGTTAGGGTAAAAAAATATTCAAAGCAACAAAGCTATTAGGTAGAGCTCTATGTAATACCATAATTTTTCTTTAGTATTGGCTGTTGAACTCGGAAAGCAGAGAAGCAAATTCTTGTGCAATCACTTTTTTTATAGTTTTATTTTTGCACAAATATAGCACTTAGAATTAAACTCTTCCTGTTTGACTTCGAAAAATTAGGATACATTCCAAAAATGTGAAATGTAGCCTAGGCTTCAGCATGGGGGTTGCAGTCCAAGATGAGCTGCTTATTCATATAAACTCTTTATTTTCAGAGTAATTATCTTTCTCACGTTTGAGTGGCTCAGTTATCTAACTTTATTTTCCAGACTTTCTGTGTTACATGAATGATCCATGAAGCTATGTCTGAAGTGATTTAGTCTAATTTAGCAGTAATGATACAAAGAGGACAGTTCAATGGAGGATATTTGCCCATTGCTGGGTTACTCTCATGTCTTTGCTGCTGCATCTTCCCTTTTTACGCAGTGTGTCCAAGTTAAACTTGTACAGGTCTGATCAACTGAAATGCAGTCAGGCTTTGTTCCTTCACTGTAGTCTTAAGGGTTTGGAAATTCAGCCTCCATACATTTGTCCCCAGAAGGGGAAAACTTTGCCATTCCAACTTCCCTAAGTGCTGCCTGTCCTGTGGTGCAGTGTAATAGTGTCCCCATATCCCACAATACCCTCACTTTATAGAGTTACCACTTCTTGTTTTTCATATCTCACGTTCTTACAGACAAAAATTCTAGCTGACAGAGCCAAATTCTGAGGGAAAAGGCAGTAGAATTCAGTCTTTATGTGGTAATGCAGTTGGAGAAGCAAAGAGAACAGGAAAAAAACTATCTTGGTATGTGGTTTTTGAGAAACAGAAGTTTTACACAAAAGTGTTATCCACCTCACCTTGCTTCCTCCTCAGCAGAGCTAAGAATGTTCTGGCAATGTTTTAATTGTTGGAAAAATACAGTTCTGTTGAAACAAAACTGTTTCACAGGAATGTCTCATTTAAAAAAAAAAAAAACAACTTACTCAAGAAAAGTATAAAAATATATTTGAAGCCTAACTCTGTATATGTGTGAGATTTTAATGTCAAACCCAAACTGACAGCATGAAAACAAATGTGTGGCCATGCCAGATTTTTCAGATTTTGTTTCAAAATAAATCTTATTATCTTGGCTTGAAATTAATTTTTATGTCTGGGTAACTTGGTGGTTAGGAATTCTGCCTGAGAGTCTACAAGAGCATACCCCCTATTCAGGTGAATTATGTAAAATAAAATATACTTTACTATCCATATATAAGCATATTTTTACAAGAAACCTATGCATGTATTGGCACATTTTTCAAAATATCTGTAAAAACAGTGAAGGGGACATGCAAGTGACAAATGTTAGTGTGATGCTGCACAGTGCTGCAGAACTTACAGCTCACACCATTTGGCACAAATGGTGCTCTGTGGCTCTCTGCATTGTTTATCACAAACCCTTAAAAACACATAACCACATGATGTTTCTTTGGTTTTTTTTTTCATTTAACTGCCATTTCAAAATAATGCTTGGTATGATGACATATATATGATGACATATATCTAATGCTTTCTCTCCGTTGAGGAGAAATAGATTACCACATGAGCAAAACAAAACAGATGTGGAAAAGAAGAGATGGTTGAATTCTAGAAGAGAGATCCTTAGCTGATTGCTAAAGCCCATATTTCTGAAAGATGCTGGAGAAATTCCTTATTCAAGGTTTAGGAAAAGGTATCTAAGATCCATCAGCAAAGCAACAGTTTACTTGGTGGTTGGAAAGGGAAGACAATTGAGTTCTAGTGAGAGGTTCACAGAGTTTATGAAAAGGAATTCTAATTCAGTGTTAAGCCTGAGTTAATCATGCAATACACTTGTAAACTTTGTTACATTCATAAATTCATTAATTTATGATCCATTTGAAGCATAATATAACCATCACATTTGATATGTATGCCTTTCTAATTTAACCAGGGGAACCAAGGGAGATATACTGATCCAGGGAAATTAGATTTAGATGACAGGGGTTTTCTACTGGCTTGCCTTGTGACTATTCAGGTAATTTACCTTTCACAGTGCTCCTACTGTAGCACTCAGAAACTGGGGATAACATCTGTTAATGCTTTGCAGTCCTTGCAAAGTTGAAGAGTACTATAGGAATAAAGAAAAGTTGACCTCCTTCCCTATGTTCACAAATAACATAATAATAACATCTGATAAATTTAATCTAAAAGAATGTAATAAATATTTGACAAATTAAGTGGTAAAACAATCTTAGAACTGCAAACAATCATTAACTCACAATACTCATTAAGAAGACATAATGAAAAAGATTTTGACATTCTAACTGGTGATTGTTTATGAACACCTACCAAATGACACGGGCTTGTGCCCTTGCAAGGCATTATCATTGAGGAGGAAGAAATCCATGTTTCAGGCTGACATTAAGGAGCCCCCAAGAAAGCCTCTTATTGAGATATATAAATAAGAGTTTTTAGCCTTTGCCATGCATTTTGTGGTTCAGTTGCAGCAATCACTGCACACTGAGGCAGATTGTCCTGGGACATTCAACTGTACTGCGTAACTAGAGCATAGATTTTAAAAGTGTTTCATCACCACTAACCAACCCCATTTAACAGAGGCAAAGATCTATAAATAGGTTTTCCAGATCCAGCAGTCTCTGCTGATTCCAAGATGTTCTTAATATTGGCACTGTGTCTAAGAAAAAAAATGAATAACTTACAGGCTAACATGCCATATAAAAGAATTCCACTTTTCTAGAAGAATACTTTTCTCCACATCAGTAGAGAGTTGTATAATTATCTTAGGTGACTGAACGTAATGTTAAAAGAGAAGGTGGGTGACATTACCTTCTGAAAGCTTGGATGAAAGAATGTGCCTCATAACAATGAGCATGTCAGCACTGAGGAATAATCTCAGGTCATTGGTGGCACATCTGAGCACATGGACTAGTTTATTTAAGTTGGGAACCCTAAACTTATACCAAAGTTACTTTACACATACTATGTTCACCTGTGTATGGCACTGGATTTCTGCAAGCATATGACATGTATCCTGACAAGAGACCTAAATTTTAAAAACCTGTCTACATTTGCCAATAAAATTATTGAATATGTTCTCTGCTCTTCTGGGCATATGAGGTTGAACTGAAGGGAGGTACTTCATTGCTGATCAGATGGATCAGCCCACATTATGGATGCTCAGTACTAGTTCAAAGGAAACCTTCTCCTTGGAACTGGTTAACTCAAAATTAAATAAATCTAATGCAAATCATAGTTTATGGCTAGGTTGAAGCCACACCAAAGTAAGATACAGTTTTACTTTGGAATGAAATCATATTCTAAATTCTTGTGTGAATTGGAGTTTGTCTCAAGAAAACGTACCCATGCTTATTCCAAATGATTCAGTTGTGAAAATGTATCTGCAACACAAAGCTGTGTGTGCAGGATTGCTCACTGCAGCACTGATGATGGAGGTGGTAGACAAACTCAGTATCCAGGATAAGATTAGGTTTGTAAAATCACTCATAGTTTTGGTATGTTAGTTAAAAAATTGAAAACTCAAGGGAGGTAAAAAAAGCATAGATTTTCTTCAGTAGTTTGTAGGGCTTGTTGGTTCTCTACTGGTTAAAAAGCTTCAACATTAAACTGTTTAGAGGTCTATATTAATATTGTAATTTTATATTAAAATATTTTATATTAATATAAAATTTTACTAAATATGATCTGAGAAATACCACATCATACTCTGACTTTTCAGCCTATGTTCTTTTGTCACTGAGAAACAGCTATAGGATAAAGCTACATTACTCTTTCATATTAATTACATCAATGGTTATGTTTTCAATATTAAATAATTTTTTTAAACTGTGATATCTTTCACAGTTTTTCATACCATTATTTATTTTTTGCAAGTTTACAAACTTGAATTTTATGCAAATAAAATATATAAAAATCATATTAAAATTTACTCTGTTCAAACACATAATGTACTAACTTCCTTTTAAATGTATTTCAAAAATCACATCAAAACCAGAAACTGTCAGTTCCTTCTTGCAAGCCTGTGGTCTGCCTCTGACTACTGCCTATGTATTTTCTCTCCAAAATTGAAACAAATGCTGGAAGTCTACATGGTAGATGTTTCTCTCTTATGAGTACTACCTACCATGACCATGTTATTTGATACAGAACTATTAACCTTAGCCTAGTAGCCAAGCCTGGCTAAACTACATTAGACTAGATTGACTTTAATTCTGGACTTATTTATAATCTAAATTAAAATTCTGATTAGAACAAGCAGGAACGTGTGTGTCCATTTTTCAGATTTTCAGTTCAAAGATCTGAGATTTTTTAGAGCTGCATAGCATCTATGAACGATCTTCAAAAATGTGAAGGTGATTTCCTCCTTGCCGTATTGACCCGGTGGTAGAAATTTGTAAATTTAGCTGTAACAGCTTGAACACATTCCACAGATGTTCACTGATAGGGAGTGTCTCCTGTGGCAAACATTTCATGTTGTAAACGTGCACAGTCTGAAATACAAGAATCCTCAAAAGATAATGGCTTTTATCTCACGTAAATTTGGAGGCTCTTCTAGGAGCTCCAGCACTGCACATTTTTCCATACCCAGCCCCATTTAGAAAAAGGGCCCCAAATACTTTGTCTGAATTCCTTGCTCAATGAACCTACAAGGAAACTTATGGAGCAACAGAATTAAAAGATTAAACCACAAGCTACTTGTACTAAGTCTTTAAATGACTTGTGAAGTGTAGCATTTACATAGTAACTGAGTCTGCAGACTCAGTTGCTTTTGGAGAATTCTGAGGATTTTCAGGTTTTTTCTGCCTGACTTGACTGCTTTGTTGCTGTGTGGCTGTTCCCATCTGGATGTTACAAAAGAACAAGACAGAAGTCAAGACTATCACTAAGTAACATTTATTTGGAGTTTTTTAAACTGCTTTTCAATTAGAGATAAGATCTGTTTTTAGCCCAGAAGAATTGGACACAGCAATATCACATGGGCACGGCATTCATGCTCACATAACAACAGTAAGTCTATTATATATTTTAGGCATGCAATGGTTGGTATATATGTAAATGCCTCCAACAAGGTGGGGTTTTAAGTTCAAATATTAAATATTGACAAAGATGAAAGCAAATTTTACCAACCATTTCTGCCTATGGCTTTAAATCCATTAATTTTTATGGCATGGGGTAGAAGAAAATTATATGTGTTGCAAACACTTCAGGAGACAAGAATTTTACCCTGGGTAGCTAGGAATATAAACCAGTGGCAGATTAGTGGATTGATAGAGGTGTGAGGGCACAGGTCATATTATTCTGTGGATGCCTTTGAGTTTGTCTCCAGAGTGTAATACATTTAATTTTAAAATTTTGATTGTGTACCTGTGTCCTATAAGCTTGGTCTCCTGATTCTAATCAGTCACTATGAGAGGCAGTACACTGTGAGAGAGAAGCGAAACATATTTCTAGCAAGGACTGTGGCGTTCCCTTTCTCCTATTGTGGTTAGGAGGCTTTGTGATGGAGAGCTAGGAAAACATTTTTCATTAATGAAACAAATGGAAAGGAGAAACAGTTAACAGTGTTTGGAGCTTGTAGTTCTACTGATCAGCTATATTCAAGTTTAGTGCTTCTAAATAATAAATAATGATGCAAACATTTAAACTGCTGCCATGGCCAGTGTTTGTGGATGGTGATGGTTGGGTATCATTGTGAAGTGGGTAGAAATGATCCCCAGTGTTACATAGGATCCAGGCACAGTCTTGGAGTTGTAAAACTTGTACCATTTAATTTTCCACTTCAGGACAAAAAAAGCCCAAACATATGAAGTGTTTTGCATCTTATTCCTTCAAGTAAATAGACATCCAAAGGTTCTCTGTACAGCAATGACTGAACATTTCTTGTTATTCAGGAACACAAAATAGCTGTAAACCCTGTTAAATCCAGAGTTACTCTTCAAGATTGTCAGTAAAGTTCTGATATGAAAAATAGGCCAAATATTTATTATAGCCACACAAAGAGAAAAATGTTCTTCATAGATTGTGAGGTATGCTAGAACAAATTGCATGTGATTAAATGGGGACAAATGTAAGGTGATGCAAAAGACAATTCAGCCAGCAAAGCCACTTAAATAAAGGTTGAGAAAGGGGTATTTAGGTAGAAGTTGCATAAAAGAACTGAGGAGTTACTGCAGATCACAAACGATATCAGTCAACAGCATCACTTGGGTTTGCAAAAGGCAGACATCGTGTACTTGTCCTGCAAGATGTGAATTAGTTCTTCTGCTCTGCTCAGCAGAAGCTTAAGGAAGTGAAAAGCAGAAAGCATCAGCAGAAAAGGGGCAGTTGAAATAATGTGTCTAGATGTAGATGAGACACTTGGAGAAAAATGGTGATCAGTCAGTTTCTAGAGGAGAGCAGTGAGATGTTTAGGCCCAAGAAACATGACCTAGAAAGAAAACCAGAAAAATCTGAAGTTATTTCTCTGTGGAAAACAAAGCAGAGACATGGTAACAGTGTAACATACACAAAGAACTGTGAAGGAATGGAACTGTTCCCACATTTGTGAGGGGCAGTAGAAGTAGCAATGGTCATTATATTATATATTAGGATTAGATTATTTTAATAATTAATTATTCTTAATCATTACTTTAATAAATATGTTACTTATTTTAATAATAAATATATTAAAAGAAAGGAACAAACATCTTGGAGATGTAGTGGGTGGAATCCACCTTGTCTAAAGACTCCTGGCTTTAGTAAGACGCCCCGAAGTGGTGACAGGAGGGATGAATGTTGATGTGTAATAGAGAACTGAGTTATCAGGACAGAACTATCATAGCCTATCTCTTTTAGCTGCACCTGAATTTTTCAAATAATTCTAATCTTCAACCTTATATGCAACTCAGAATGAGTCTGAATCATTCCTTGACTTTAGTAAGGATGCAGACTTCTGAGTCTACATGTCTACATGCTCACATTTACAAAACCTTTGCAACATGGATGCTGTATATGTAATATCCTCTTTGTATTTCTTCTGAGAATCTGCCTGCTAGCATTAGTTCTGCAGTGGAATTACTTGAGAAGCAAAAGAACTTATAATGATATCACCTAGAAAATTAATTTTCATATATATATCTATATATAATTATAAGTATTCAGAAAAAACACGGAGGATATATAATCTATCATAAAATTCATCAGTTGGGCTTTTTACAAAATTTGAGATCCTTCATCAAATAAAAATTATGTACTCTGAACACTTAGAAAAGCTTTCTGATCTGTATTTGCTATTCTCCAAACACAAAGATTGCATCTTTGATTTTGCTAGCATTAGTATTTGGGTGAATAATCAACACAGAAATGCTCAGGTTTGACAAGTGGTATAAGATTTCAGTAAACATGTCTTCTCTCAGAGAGATATTGGAGGCAGATAATATTCAGGGAAATTATACTGCTTGGAACTCTGATCTTCAAAGAGAATGTAAGTAGAGATTGAAATCAGAATGGACATTTAGGGATATTAAATGCAAATAAGGCTTCAACTGAGGCTCAAAGATACAATTATATTATGGAAATATGCAGAAGTTCAATAAGTGAAACATGAAATACTGCAGAATAGAAAGTTGTAGAAACATGAGTGTATTATTGCTAAATTAATATTTGGAGTTAGCTGGATTTTTTTTGTAATATTTAAACATAAAATTTGGATATATCAAAAGTAGGATGCTTTGTAAAAACTTTCAAAGACTTTTAAGTTTCTTTAAAGAGAAAATTCTAAGAATTTAAATTAATTCTTATCCAGCTATTTCAAAACGTAACATTCCGAAAGCATCTTGCTTTGGTTTGCCTACTGGATACAAATTTAAGATAATCACACCAAAATGCAATATATAGATTAACCCAAAGCATTTTTTGCAATTTATTGTGATGGAAAATTTCTGATATTTGTATTTGTATAGAGTATTTTTCTTTAATTATACTAAAACTGTGTCCTCTCATAAATGTAAAGGGTGGTTAGCTCTAAATACTTATTCTAAAAAAAAAAAAAAAAGAAAGTAATTTAAACAATTCACATGAATTATGAAAAAAATAATTTTACCCCTAATTTTAAAATTTCCAAGGACACAATATAAGTGGGAAATAAATAGAATATAAAATAATCAAGCACATGTATGCCTACAAGTAAAACATGAAAGTCATTTTAAATATGTACTTTTCACATATCTTAGAAAATCATTAGGATGCTGTCAGATGGCATTTATATATGCCTTATTTAAAAAATGTATCTGATGACATATGTTTCAGAGGCAGTTAAAGGATAACAGAATTTTACAATCAGTGACCACCTACAAATCTTTTTCAAAGACACATGTTAGACTGAGTGCATTCACAGCCTAACCATGTATTCAGAAAAAGAAATATTAGACTAGCCCTTACCCTGTGAGGTCTGAAAGCATGGCTGTACTTATGCTGCAGAATAAAGAGGTTGGGTCCTTTTGTAGTGATAGAGACGTGCAGAGAGTAGGATAAAGATTAGGGACAAAAAAGGAGAAAATCTTAAGTACTCTCATGCATTTTAGTTACTGTAAATACCATGGAATAAAAATGTCAGTTTGCCTGTTTGGTGACTGTCATCAAAACTCTTCAAAATCCATTTAAATTCTGCTTTCCACAGATGTACAGTTGGATTGAGGAGCAAACAGGAATTTAAAAGCATCCTCTACAACTTGCTAACTGCTATAGAGATCAGATGAAAATGTCAACAAAATGTGAAAATCAGAAATGTTAATGCTCCCAAGACCATTTCTGATTTTCACATTAGTAATTGAACAAAAGCTTAGTAGGCATTTAGGTTCCTAACCTTCTCTGAATTACAGATTTCAGCAAAAATCAAATTTTTTAACAGTATGTTTTAATATCTCAGTCTCAATTCTTCTTTAACTTTTTTCTGATATTTCATAAGGCAGCGTCTGTCTACTTTTTCTTGGTAGAGCAGGATACCTAAGCCAGTCTAGAGCAATCACCAAATTTGTGATTAAGTGATACACCCTATCTAAACACGTATCTGATCTCCTAGAAACAGCACCACATGTACAATGTACATTGCATGTATAAAATTTTACAATTCCTTTGACTTTTCAAACAGGCATTCATGACTTATTTACTCACAGTTCTTTTCTAATATATAAATACAGCAGTAGTGGATTTTATTCAGTTGGATTTTATCTTTACCTCAACTCTGTAACTCCTATCCTTTAGAGCTCTGAGCTTTGTTAAGTATGATATTCCCAAAGGATAACAGGGGGAAATCATGTTATCTCAACATGTTATTTGTCAGGTCATTTACTGGAGAAAAAAGAAGGGTTCCTCCTGCTTGGATAAATCATGTAAAAATGTGTGGCAAGAGGATTTTTACTCCTATAACATTTTAGGCAAAATAAGAAGCGTAGTGAATCTAAAGTGGAAGATGCACAATAGGAAGGAACACATCTAATACGCTTCAGATGCAAATGAGCATTCAGTATAATGGCAACCTCAGATCTCCTCGGTTTCAACCATTTGACCGTTCAACTGTGTAACAGGTTGACCACAGTAGTTGGTACTCCAAACGTAGTCAGAGAGCAGTCTACTTCCCGTGTGAATGGTGATCTCCCTAGCTGAGGTCTGAGGTATCTTCAAAGACCGCTCTGCTATGAGGAAATTATTGTTCACACCAAGTACAGTTGTAAAGGATTGTCTTAAATCTCATTGAAACTGCTCAGTGATTCCAATGAATTTTAGTAGGTTTTGCACTAGACCTAGAGGCTCCAGTTATTTCTGCCTGATATTGTCTGCTAGCATTCAAAAAAACCCAGTCGAGCAAATTCTCTGTGTAAGTTGAAGAAGTTATTTGAGTAGAGACATAGTTATAATTCTTACAGATTGTTACATTTAAAAGGATATGAGTGAAGATTAATATATATTTTCTCATCTAGATGAACATATAGTTTGAAAACATCTGAAAATATAAACTCATTCTTAAGAAGTCCCAGAGGACTCATTAGACATGACTGACTTTGACTTAAACAAATTACTTCTAAGATAAAACCCAAATATTTTGCTATAAATATATGTGAGATACCAAATATTTACTTCTTGGGATTTTTTTTCCTTTTAACAAATTACCAGCATCTTACAACAATAATTCATAAGGAAAAGAAAACCAAATTAAAACGTGAATGTGCTTTGTGAAAGGTAAGACATTTTCAGTAAAATATTTTTGTTTTTCAGTCACTTCTGTAAAAGAAATATATTAAAATATTGTGTATTAACATATATACACAGCTCAAACTGTGAATCAATTAGAATAACCAATTGTTGCTTTGATAAGCAAGTGCCTTGATTGTATATTTGCTATTAAGTCTCTGTTGCCACACTTCAGCCCAGTTCCTGAGAAGGAGCTGAAAAACAAGGGTAAAAAGCAGGATATGGCTCCAGATGTTCACCAACTTAAAGTAGGCCATTAGTTTAAAACAAAACTTTGCATTCACACTGCTGGGGTGGTATACAGCTTTCTCTGTTTTGGTCTCCAGGCAAAAAAATAAAATTCCAGTCTTCTCTGAATTAAAAAGGCAAGTAAGCAGAAGGCATAAATAATGAATTCTGCCTGTCATCTGCTCCCAAATTTGCACCAGAGACACTTCCAGGTTTAGAAAGTGGCATCCTCTTAAATAGGTCCATTTCACCTTTTCCCACCTTTAATGCAACTGAAGTCCCTCATTTCCTTCTTGCAGTGTATCTTTTTCTTGCTCTTTAGCTGAAGATCACCCCTTTAAACAGCTGTTTTGTCACATACATGCCAGCTGTATGAAGAGCTTTAGTTTGGGTTTTGCTTACTCCTCAGGCTAGTCTTCCAGTCCCAATTCAGAGGCAGAATGAAAATTTCCTTCCTTTTTGGAGCAATTATGTGTTTTATTGAGACTCTTCTGCTTATAACAATGATCGGGAACTGCCTCCCTTCCCTGAGATCCTCTGCCACATTATCTGTTATGGTAACAGTTTTAGTGCTGCTGCTTCCACTCTATAGCATCAGCCTCTGAAATGGCTTCCCCAGCATCTAAACCCTACATTGTTAGATGGGTAACTGCATTTCTTTCATCTGTGCCTGTGCTCAAAAATCTTTTGGTGGGAGAGCATTGGTTAGATCTCTCCAGAGCACTTAGTTCATTCTTCCCGGTCCTAAAGTTTCAAGATCTTTGTGACTCCTGGAAGTACTGCTACATTTAATATACTTAACTTATGCTTTTAATGTTGTCATTAGTAACTTTGTTTGTGAACTAAAATAATCAGGTGAATATAATACATTAATTTAGCAGGTGTGAGATAATTCAAGTGTCTTAATCCAACCATGGTTCGCTCTGGGTATTTCTTCTCAGGCCCAAAAAATTATTTCATCCTTTATCTTGATTTTCCCAACATTCTTAACTGTCCAGTCAGGTTACTAAGCAGTGCTCTCAGCTAAAATTCCCAGGTATGTTGCTATAAGAAGAAGGGAGTTATCAGAAAACAGCCACACCAAAAAGGCCAGGCATGCTATGTAAAATATGTACCATTTATTTACTGAGTATGGCCCTTCCTTTTATTTGCATTCTTTACCAAAAAAATGTTTCTCTGAACCCTCTGCTTCACCCTGTGTTGATCAAGATGGAACCATTTATATTTGTTTAAGTGTTCTGATTGCATACATGATACTTGGGTTGGTTTCTGTGGTGCCACTGGCAGTACAAAGCAGGTACCTGTTGCGAAAGTTTGTACCTGAAATGTCTGTGTACCAGGCAGCTCTCTCGGCAATAATGAGGTCATACTCAGTTGGTCATTTAGTATAAGCAGAACCTTTCTGGTTCAATGCCAAGCTTTCAATTATCCCAGTGTTGTTTCTTTATTTCCAAATTACACAGACCTGCTCTTTTTTAAACAGATTTCTTCCACTTTTCAATAACTGGTGGAAGCAGAACACAGCAGAGGGTTGTTTATCAGGAATTAGAAACTGTACCTGCATCTTCTTTTCCTTTTTCCAATACTGCTGGATTCCAGAATTCTAATTCTCACCAGTTGCACCTCTGCAGCCAATAGATATAATATACTTCTCAGGAGAAGCCCAAATACTAGAATGTGACTATTTTTCCTCAAAATTCCAGTGTATTTTACAGTTATTTGTATTATCATGAAGTAGGAAATGATTCTATTTAGGATGCTTCAGAATTTAGGACTGAAACCTGGTTTCATTTAAAGCAATGGTGGAAGTTTGACTGCTTTCAGTGAGATGAGGTTAAGGATTTATGTGGCATGAGGACTTGAATTTATGGTTTCTTCTGAATTTTGTATGCATTTTTGTTCTTTCCAGTAGGGAAATATATTTCTCCTCCTTCTGTTGCTGTTGGCACACCTTGGAAGTAAAAAAGTGAAAGCCAACAACTTATTTTCATCCAAATAATCTATTGCACCTCTTTAGCAAGATTCTTTTACTGCTTCTAAGAAAATATTCACAAAATGGTAAAGCACACGGAAGACTGTGAAGATAGGAAGGCAGAAAATATTTCACTCTGGAGGAATACTAAAGTATTCCAATATCTTACTGATCTGTACAATTTACATCTAAATATCTATGGTTATAAAACTCTCATACAAAATTCACACATAAAATTCATAAGGAGTTAATTGTTGCTAAAATATTTCCAGCAAAAATTTTTCCATATAAAGATGTTTCATTCATAGAAAATGTTAATGATAAGGGTTCAGTAATGTCTGGACAACATAAAAGTTTAAATCCCTTTCTAAAAAGCGGTTAAGGCATGTACCAGCAGCTTGCAGAAAAAGCAGCAAAATGCTCAGCCTACTGAATGAAGGCTCCCAGCTCCACACAGCTTGATTAGCTGGCTCATCTCCTCAGGCTTCCTGTATAATTAATGGAGAGAAGCAGCTTTCTGCCAGTGCTGATCCATGGCAAGAACCTAATTTAAGTGCTTGAATTCCCAGTGGAAGAACCTGTTTCTCTTCACTGACTGTAAAGAAACCGAGCTGGCTAAGATAGGTGCATCAAGTTTGGTGAGAAACTCTCTTCTGTTTACTAAGGGCTCAGGTTCCTGGAAGTGGAACGTTGGGTTTATAAACATCTTAAGTGTTTTGCAAGTATTTCCTTAGGGCTGGTCAAACAGTTTAGACAGAATTCCTCTAGCTAAAGATTCCTCTGCTGAAGTCTTCAAATCTTTCCAAATTAGTGGCAAATAACTGCTTTCACAAATATACTGGTTTGTCTAGAATTAGTTAAATGCTGAAACTGATCACATCTAGTTTTTACCATCCTTCATATGACTCTTCTGAAGAAAAAAAAAGGTCACAGGTCTTTAAAAATATCTGCATAAACTGCTTGCTACTTGAACTTTTAATTAGCTTGTCCATTTAGCTTGAGAACAGTTGTTTTCTGTGCAGCTTTGTCAAAGATTTTGAGAACTATTTCAGAATGATTGAGTTTATTTAACAGATATATTATTTTATGAATTTTCCTTTTTAGTCACTGTAAGTTATTAACAGTGTCACTGGTTAGGCAACTATTGGTGTTAGCAAAAAGTAGGAATTCTAGAAAGGATTTTTCTGGAACTGGAATACATATGCTTAAAATGGCATGGTAGTAGTAGTAGTAGCAGTAGTAGTATACTACTACTACTGTAGTGGTGTTATTACTATAATTATTGCCACCTTTCCCATGAAGCATGTGAGCAGAATGATCTTGTTTTCTCTTTATATCTTTATGATTTTTTGTTATGAATTTCATCCTAGTACTTTTATTTTTGTAGTATGGAGCATCGGAGGAGGGAAAGAAAGGAGACAAGAAAATCAAGGGTAAAAAGTCTCTCAGAATCCGTTTTGGTATCTCTAGTTGTGTGAGGGTGGCTGTGAAGCAGAACACAGCACACTGGCACTTCAGATGTCATGCCAAAAGTTACATTAAGTTACAACTTTACTGCCTGAAAGCACATCTGCTTTATTTCAAATGTGCAGTGACTTTGCTAAATGCTTCTTTCTCCTCTCTAGCTCCATCTAACGGAAGTACTTTAGTATGGGAATCTCCAGATATGGCACTCTTACAATTTCTGTTGAACCAAATTGTGTATTTTCATGAAAGTCGTAAGTCAGCTCACGGGTGTGTGTGTACCGTTGTACTAACATATAAATATTAGGGAAACCTTGTAACAGTGTAAGTAACAGCATGGGCAAATGATCAAAGTTTTATTAGATTTATTTGTAAAGTAAGAATTTTTAATAATTAGTATATAATATAGAAACCTGCACTGCAATGAGAAACACAGCTACAGAGCATCATTAATCTGATTTCATTCCCATAAAGCTGCTAAATATTGCAAAAGGATGTATGTTCCCTTTTTGTCAAATATTTTGATTTGTCAATTAAGATAAAGAGAACCTCTTGGAAGGACATTTAACTACAACTTAAAAGAAGACAAAGAATCAGAAAATAACCAAGTGGCCTGAGTCTAGGATTTGAAGACTTTTTCTTTGCTTGGGAATTAGTTTTCTTCTTTGCTACAGACTTTTGCTCTTTTTAAATTCCTGCCTGGAGCTGTCACCTTCTTGCATCAGTCAAAAAACCCAACCAAAATGCCATGCCCATGGCTATTCTATAAATCATGTGGCAATACTGGAGGGAAGATGGATTCTATATGTTGTGAAAAAAAACCAAACCAAACCAAAACTAAACAAAGCCAACAAATACCAAAAAACCAAACAAAAAACCACAATCAACCGACCAACACCACCTTTGTAAACTCTGCTCTTTCTTTTGTTACAGAACATCTTGTTCCTTCTGGCTTAGAAAAAAAATGTGTCTATGACATCACTGTGACTATGCCACGTCACAGATGTGACAGCAAAAACTGTCAGTTTCATGATTTTTTTGTATTCAGAAAAGGACAGTGAAATGCCTTGAAGACAGCTCTCTTTATACAGAGCCTACTTCTCTCATATTTAACATGTTTCCTAAATGATCATCAACAGATATTTAACCAGTGTTTATGAAAGTAATGACCAGCTGGCTTATTGCAGCCTTGGCCATGCAAGTGAAGGCCCAAATGGGCCAGGTGTTTTCCATCACAGCACACTCTCAGCATGCTGCTCTTATGCCTGAACAAACCCCATACATCAGGCAGTAATCGTGCCCTGATTTCTGTTCTAATGCACATTGCAGCATGAAATAAGTTACATTCCATCTTGTTGACACAGCGTGCTTCAGCTGCTGGTGTGGCAAGTTGTTTCTTCACTGAAGCTGAACTAAGAAATGTCTGGCTTTAGACAGATTATCTTATTACAGTTCTCTTGGCAGTTACCCACCATGGCACTTGTATGGCACCAGGAGAAAGTGAATATCCAGAGCACTGAAAGTGCATTAACAAAACAAATCTCAAACATACGTACCCTTCCAGAAAGTTATTTTGGGACAGAATACAGGAACAGTATAATCTGTTCGGTAGCAAAGAGAGAGTTAACTTCATGTGATTAAACTTTCCTAGTAGTGGGAGAAACAGAGAAAACTGCCATAGGTTAGTTAAACTCACAGGACTGTGGTAAAAGGGGAGCCTACAGACACCCTCCGCAGACATAACCCCTTACCTGTGGCCTTACCTATGTGTAATTTCTAGTCTAAATTGGGTTACTTGATTTTGCTTCCTCAAAACACTGTAGCTTAATTGTGTGGAAGCAATCAACAAACCTGGCTAGGTTGGCTGCCTCTCTTTTTCTGGCTTGGGCCCCAAAATTTAATCTTCCTTTTTATAGCTCATCTGAGCTTGAAGACAAGGGCCACAGCATACTCTATATAAGCCTAACATATGTAGCCATATAATTCAGGCACTCTTAGAAACTATAATTTCAGCCTCCTCAGAACATGGAAGCACTGAGATTTCTACTTTTTGGTAAAATTCTCTAGCTGTTCTCTACACTGCTTTGTAAAAAATGTCTCCTTTACCCTTCTGCTTTTTGAATAAGTGGGTGGGTTTTGTGTAAAGTGAAATACATCCTGTCTTTTATATGACTAAAGAACCGTTAGATTGGGTCATTGACAAGCTTCAACAGAGAACTTAGGTACAGGCATACTTTATGGGTCCCAAATATATTAGATGAGATGGATACCAAAAAACCATTCAGTTTAGCCAAATTATGGCCAAGTGTTGGTAATATATAATAGCAGAACTTTTCCAATATTGATGGAAAACACAGCATTGTTTTGCCTGTATTCTCATAGTTATGCTGGTTTGCTGTCTTGGTGTTGTTGGGTTTAATCTGTATTTTCATGTTTGCAATTTACTGGAAAGAAGTAGCATTTGGATTAACAACTGTCTCTTTTTTGGATTAATTTACTCCTGCTGCACTATTGCAGTTTTATCAAAGATACTGATAAGGTGTTGGTAAAGAATCTTTATACCTGTATGTCATTTGTCCTGTAGAAGTTCACATAGCTGTCATCCGCACTGTACATCTGGTGTGTGACTCTAAATGTTGGATCCTGTAAATAACATACACTGCAATTCACTACTTCCTAGGGCATGCAAAAAAGCTGCAGAATCACTCAAACATTAAGGGAAAATCTATAAGCTTTGCCTTTCTCCTCTTGATGATGGTTAGAACTGAATTTTTATAGTAGTAGCACTCTAAGAAACCATGCATACCTGTCAGGGGCTGAGGTTTTTTTGACTGTAAGGGCAAACTGTTGTGCTCTATGAGGTAAAAAGTACCTGATACTCCTATTTAAGTCGTTAGAATCAGACAGTGGAACCTGTGACTGCTATCTTTACCAGTACCTGGAGAAATTGTCTCAATTCCTTCCATAGTTGGTGGTAAAGGGGTGAGAAAGATGTAAGTAGAGATGGTCCTCCCCTTTGCACTTACTGCTGCCATCCTAGTAACTACAAAAGCCGAAAGTCCACTGTTGTGGACCTCTACCTTTTCAAAGCAATAGCCACAGGTCTAGTACAGCCTCTTCCCAGGAAGATACAAAATTTTAAATAAAGCAGGAAAGCAGAGGTGGTTTAGGGGGTGGAGAGTGGGAGCGACAAGGCATAAGGAGTCTGAGGTGGGATTTTGTATTCAGGAGAGCTATGGAAACTGCAGGGGATCACAGCTCAGGGTATAGTGAAAAAGTGAAAAAGAATCCCTCACAAAAATCTTAACCTCTATTGAAACATTTCAGCCCTTGGCAATCTTCTCCATTCCCATCACTTCCCCTAAGTACTGGTTTTTTCTCATTCCCCAACCCAGATTCTACACTCTGCTTCCATATCTCCTCTGAAAGGGTTCAGAAGTCTGATGCAATTGAATCCAACTTGTGCAGAAATTCCAGCCTGAGCAGACTACACACATGGATCAGATTTCTGGATCAGGGCCCAAGGCTGAAACTATAGCCAAATATTTCCTGCTTTACGTGAGACCTCACAGAGCACAGCTCTGTCCTGGAACAGTGCATTAACTTTGCAATGTTGCAAATCATGTTTCTCTTTAAAAACTAATTTTCTCCTATGAAATATCCATTGAATATGTTACTAGCTTTTGTCTGATTGTCTGTGGTAGAGATTAACTGGTAGTAGTCCTGCTTGGCTTTGAGTTCTTCAATTTACTTTGAGAAAAATGTAAGAGACATTTTACAGTTTCCATTACTACTGTTTTCCAGCTGGTATTTCTGTGTTGGTGAGATTTGAACAGTCACTGCAATCCAGAAACAGGCTTTTCTACTTCACTATTTGCAGTAAGTGCAGTGCTCACACTGAGATTCCAACAGTTTTCCTCATTTATATAAACTAGCTCAGGAAATTTTGAGTGCTAAGGACACTGAGGAATCCTTACTGCACCCAAGAACTGACTATATGTAAGAGCTTTTCATTACATACAGTGGTTTCAAGCTATCTTGAAATCTTGGAGACTCTTTCTCTTAGTCCACATATTTATTTATTTTTTTCTATAAAACTGGTGTATGCCAAAGCAACATCTCTCTTCTGGTTTATCTACTGTGACCATTAAAGAAATAACTTTTTGTATTAAGTTATTTTAGCCATTAGAGCCCAGAATTTATTTTTCCCTCTGAGATTGGGGAAAACCAAGAATGGGCTTTCTAGACATGAACCTTCCTTTCTAGACAAGGGAAAAATAGGGTATAGGAGAATCTGAATGGGGTTCAGACTCTGCAGCTCTCTTCTGTTATTATGTATGTTTGCATGATGTAGGCAATCCCTCTGAGAGAGCAGTTAGGACTTTGGAGATAGTGGCCAGTGAAGCCAACTACTTAAAAGGTTTTTCTAACCCAGTATGGCTAAATAGATGCAGTGACCTAGTGAAGTAAATTTAACTATCAAGAGGAAGAGGAAGACTGACTAGAGAAATAAAGGAAATGGAAGTAGAAGATAAGCAAGCCATAGCCACCCATAGTTTTGGAGCCTTTTCCCTTAAATAACCTTACTTGCAATTTTTCATTTAATATGGTTACCTTATGGGATTGCCCACATAAGAAAAAGCAGTCAGTAGCCAGCTGAGTTATCAAAAAAACCTGATGATATAATGTTCAGGAATATTTTTCCAAATATCCTGCACTGGATATACATTTGGTCTTGTAAAAATCTCCATAGTTACCTAAAATTTCAGAAACAATTGCTATTTGTTTGTCAGTTGCAAAGAATCAGCTTTACATTCCTGCTGTATTTAAAAATCTGTGCTAATACTACTGCCAGTCATTACTGTTTTACTTCTATTTGTTTTGCTATGTTATGCAGCATGTTTGAAAACCACCAGCATAGGTGTTTAATCAAAGAGCCTGTGTCTCTTTAAGCATCTGCAAACTGATGAAATACTGTCTGGAAAGATCAAGTTGCTGAATTTTCAAGAACAGAGTGCAGATTTACTATTTTTTTCAAAATAAAGCACTAAAATGAAGAAATCCACACTGAAAGTTATTCTGCTACCAGTTCTGACACAGAAGTGACATTACATTTGTTTATAAATTAAATTTTCAGAATAAATATTTAGTAATAATTTTATTTAGGAAAATTATTTGAGGAAAACAAAGAGATTTTAGGAACTATAAAACCAAAAAGATAATTACTTTAACACAGTCATTAACTTCTTTAAAGCTGGAAATATATACATGAAGACCAATCATTTTTTACATACTTCAAATAGTTATGTAAAATGAAGTAGGGCTAAAAAACATAGCAAAATCTAAATATTATAGTTTTCAGGATTAATCAAATTGCCAGTCATTGCTATTATAATTATGGTGGCTAAGATTTTTTTTTAACAAAAACCTAACTTTCCTGATCTTGTCCCACTTAAAAAAAGGTGAAAAGGAAATACCCTGGAGACTTTAGGGAAGGCTCTTAGCTGTGAGGATTTCTTCCAGTCTGGCCTCTAGACAATCCCAAAGCATGTCTAGTTCCAGGAAAAGCAAAAAACTACAAACTCTTTATGAATCAAAAGCTGTGGGATTAGTACAGTTATTCTCTCGAACAAAGCACTTAGTTCACCTCATCATAGCAGATAGTAGTGTTTGGTTTGTTTACAGAAACTAAATATCTGTGGGTTTGGACCCTAGTAAAGTCAAACTTAAGTTGTGCTTGAGTGAAGATCAAATTAAGATCACTATACTTTCATGAATGTACATCTTTAAATAGGTTTCAGATTCCTGTGGCTAGATTCCCCAGACTAAATGAGCTGCCCTTGGCAAAGGACTGGAAAATGGAAGAGGAAGTGAAGGCTTTAAAGCATTTGTGGTTCCCCCCTCTCCAAGCTGGCAGACAGTCAATCCAGTTCCAGCGCAGTGTGCTCAGATGCCCCTAGCCTCTGGGAGATAATCTGGCAGCCAGCAACTCATGCAGGCAAAAAGGCAAAAGCTACTTGTTTTTCCATGTGAGAATGCATTATGAGATGAAGACCTGGGTGAAGATGCTGTCCTTCTGCCTAAAGGGAAGACAAAAGGAATTAGACATAGCCTATAGGCTACCCACTGATTTAAAGAAACTGAAACAAACCATGCAAATGCTTTTCAGTGGAAATAAGTATATACAGTTACACAGGAGGTTCTCAGTAATTTGATTTTGGAGTATATATATCCATAGAAGTTAAAAAACAAACAAAAAAAAACCCCCAAAAAACAAAACAAAACAAAACAAAAAAAAGATAGGTAAGAAATAATGTTTGAATTTAAGAAAAAAAATGATCAAGAGCCACAACCATTCCTCTGTCCTTCACAGGCAGAAAAACTACGTTGAAGCAAAGAATCTCCAGTGAGATTCACAGTCTCTCTCACACTTTTTTCTTTTAAACTTAATTTATTCTTGGGCTTGTCTTTTGAAATACTTCTGAAAAGTTTGAACCATGATTTGAAAAAAAAGAAGTGTCAATGGCTAAGTAAATGTTGTCTTATGGCAGATATGATTCTTCTTGAACTTTAAAGCCAAAAGTATTATGATTTGTAAGTTAAATTCTTTGATGATTTTACTATACATATTATTTATTATATGTTGGATATTCAACAACAATTACCAAAGATTTTCAAAATGGAGTTATGATCAAATAAAACTAGAAATTAAATGCAACTTCTCTAAAGAAATCCTGAAAATTTTTTTTTTAACTTAGGGTATCAAGTTCCTACATTTCATTCTTCAGAGCAGAAAGATTAACCAAATGTTGCAGATAGGCCATTAAAAATATTTTTCTTCCTCCACAAGAATGATCTTTGCACCATGCAGCTCATTGTGCAATGTTCCGTTGTGATGCAAATGATGGATTTCTGTGGCTGTGGGGCCTCTAGTAGAGTAGGAGATAAAGAAAATTCTTCCTTGCTCTGATGACTTTGTCAAGCAGGATCTGTTACTGCCAAAACCCAAAACAGCCCCTGCTTAGACTGTACCACAAATCAAAAAGCATAATGGCTTTTTAACATCTTTGTATTGTATAGTAAGTTGTTTTTCTCTTTAATTCTGACATTTTTTCCTCTTTGGAGATTATGTATCTCAGCTCACATTCTTCTACTCAGTGACCTCGGTTTATTCAAATTCAACTACCACCTACAACATGCTTAGCATTTATGTGCATCTTCTTCCACTCTGGTAGTAGAAACACATGGTCACAGAGAGAAAACTACAGGTGCTGGGCCTCTGCCCAGGGCAATTTACCAGCAGAGTCATCCCATACTCCAGATAACAAAAGCTGAGTGCACAGAGCAGCCATGACTTCATAACTTGCAGTGCTAGCTGATACATCTTCAAACTGCACACAGAGCAGTAAAATGCCTTTCTGTGTAACTGCTTACCCATATTTCCAAAACATGCTTAGGTCTCATTAACACTCTCTATACTCTTTTTTTAAAAAAAAAAAAAAAAAAGCACAGCTGATTTTATCAGGGAAAGGAACAAAAAGTCTATCAAACCATAACTACTTCTGTGCTCCATTAATATAGAGTTTACTAAAGCCATTTTATCAAATGAAACTTCTAAAATGCACTTGTCAGCTGCTTAGACTTTAGAATTAAAGACTTTAGAATTGACTGTCTAATGACTTTAGAATTTATTTTTATCATTCAACCATATGTCTTAAAATTGGAAGGATGCAAAAAATGCTACAAAAACAGTGGGGTTTGCAAGTCTAATTTGACTATATATTATATAAATTTATTCTTTCTACATTCAAACTCCCCAATGAAGTTTAAGTTCCACCAGCATAAATCAGCATTGCTCTGTTGGTTTTATCAGAGCTACGCTGGGTTACTCCCATTACACTTCAAATCTGAGAAAGTTTAGGTAATTAGTTAATATAAGTCACATAAATCCTTCAAGAGTCTTGTTGCAAATGGACAAAACCTTTTATTCCTGCTTTAGACTTTTTATTTTTGAAATTCTCAAAATACCAGCATTGATAGATAAAAGGTTCAAATCATATCCTTAATTGTCAGTAGCATGCTATGGAGATGCATGATGCCTAATTTACAGTATTGCTGCCTTTACCTACTTTACTGCCTAGATCAGAAAAGATCATGAAAATTCTTCACTAACAAAGGAAAGACATTGCATTTATTTTATGACTTGCAGCTTTGATGGAGACCTGGGAGACTCATTAGTAGAAAATAATTCACAAATTTTGGAAAGTTTCCTTGTCATTCAGTCAGATTAGACAAGAGTCTAACATCAAAGTAGGGCTATGAATATGTATTTTTCTTAAGAGTTCTGTAACTGTTTCGACAGAAAGGTTTCTCATACAAACTCTGGTCAATAATTCTACTTGGTAGAGATTTCTACTATTATTAAATAATTTTGAGATAAACACAAACATTTCATTCCATTCTGTTTATTTTTTTTAATCTGAAAGAGGTCCTTAGATTTCCTTTTGTTTCAGATTAGTACAAATAGATATTTAATGACTACTTTTGTCACAGTTTTAGCCAATAACCCGATGACAGGTGCTCTCTGTAATTTCCCCACTACCCTCCCAGGGGAAGTTCAAAGGAGAATATGGGGGAGAGACATTAAAGTTGGAAAAAATATAGAATAGGTTTAATGAAGTAGTAATAATAATGATGGTGGTGAATCACAAATATATACAAATGTGAAAATACAGAACCCACACTCCTCAGCTGGTAACTAGTTCTCAACCAGACAAGTCCATCAGCAAATGTGGGTCTAGTGACAGCCCACAGCAGCCTGGGAGCAGCTGAGCTGGTCCTGCTCGGAGGCAGGAGAAGGAGACCTGTCTTGATGAACAGTGTTCTCCTGCAAGAAAACAGGATTCAGGAGCACCAGCAGTATCAGCAGAGGGAGCCACGGCAAACAAGCAGACACCCTCCCACCCACACCAGCAGTATCAGCAGAGGGAGCCACGGCAAACAAGCAGACACCCTCCCACGCAGCCAGCACCCCAGCCACAAATACCAGAAAAGGCCAAGGAGCCATTTTGTGCTGAGGGCCCTGGTCAGGAGCTCTGTGATTGGTCCATCCGGGTCACCTGACCCGCACTGCCCCCCCTCTCTGCCCCCCCCTCAGCCCGGTACCGGCTGGCCCTGAGCAGAACCTGGGCCGTGGAGCTGCGGGAGATGTGTATCCTCGTCCTGTCAAACCCAGATAACTGTGTTTGCTGCATTAAGTGCAATGAAATGAACAGTCCGGGCTTGTCATGCATTAGATCTGAAAGTCTTGAAAACCTTTGACAGCGTCACTGTCACTGCTGTTTGCACAAGGTACCGAGTTTGTGTGATTAATGTAATTGAAATTTTCATAGATAGTTGATGGAGTCACTGTGTTATGCTGGTATGCTCTTACAAACAGCAAGTTAAAATCTTGGATGTCTAGTGTAATACTTTTGGATGGTTTTGTCCTTAAAAAAGGTTATAGGATATCACACTTTCTGAGGAGATAATCCTAAGAATGTGAAGCAAGCATCCATTCCTCTCCTTGGCTTTGTGATGAGTTATCGAAATCACGTATTTGAAGGCCCTAGACAGGGAGGGCGTGCAAAAGTGTACACACACTTTGAAAACCAGGCCCAAGCTATTTTTTTCTTTTTGTCTCCTTGCCAAAGAATGCTAGCTATTTTCAAAGGCTATTTACAAATCAGAGGAAGTTCCCACCAGATTAAAACTGTTTTAAGGAAGGTTAAAATCTGGGCTAAGCTATTCCACAGCACAGATTCTTTTTAATCTTTGCATACAGTTCTTGCATCTATAAAAGGAGTCATTTTCTGATAAGGAAACTGAGTTCATTGAACCTGCATAGGAACACGTCTTTGCCAAAGGCTGTTGTTACAGTCCCTGTGGTTGGGAAGGTAAACAAAGTGCTGTAGGTCTGTTTTCATGAAAGACTGGTCAAATAACTATCCTTTTGCTGGGTAGCAGCAAATGCTTTGGAGAGCAGTTGTAAAGATTCTGGTATAATTTTACTGTGACTTGAGAAATTAAATGAACTGGCTAAATAAACAAAGAGTAAATTTGACCTAGCTTTGGTTGTAGCCAAAATGTTACATAGTAACATTTTTACTTGTTACATGTTTACGTGTAACATTATTAATCTGACTAGGGCTGTAATTCTTTGTTGTCTGCTGTTTCTTCCTCTGTGGTAAAGAAACAAAGTTTCTGTGAATCATAAAACAAGTTGAAAAAACAAACTGGAGGCATGTTTTACTGTAACTTACTGAATGCTACAATGTCTACTACTTTAGAAGATGCAGTACATGTCCCCACAGGAAAACTTACAGTAAGGGTGTTGAACATATATTGAATGTATCAATATGAGAAAAAAGAGCGATTCCAAAGTTGAACAGAATTTCTTAAAAAATTTGTATACTCTAGCCACCAAAAGAACAATTACTTCTGCTTTCATCTGATAAATAAAATTTTAACTATGGCAGGATGTACAAGAAAAAGAAACAAGGCTTCTCTGAAATCTGCCTATATGCATAAATACTGCATTAGGAAAGTACAAACTACAGTTTTTGACTCAAGTAAATGAAATGAAAAAACAAGTTCTTCGGAGATCTATGGAGCTTGAGAGCATGGACTACTAAGAGTCTGACATTTTCTTCTCAAGCATCTTAATTAGAACACCTTGAATCCAAAGCATTCATACTAACAATCCATTTTTGAGTATTCTGCTTATTCTAGGAAGTCCTGCTGTTGGTTGATTATCACAGAAATCTTGCACACAAAACCTATTTAAACTCCAGATATCACTACTGCTTTACTTTGGAGCTATTTCAATTGTGTGTCTAAACAGCATAACGAAAGCTCACCTCTTGTTTCATTCTTTACTTAAATATTATGAATGACACAAAATGTTGAAACTTTATGATGAGGATAAGAAGTGTATATAAGTGTTAACAGGAGCTTTTTGCAAGAACTATCATTAAATGAATTCTGATTGTTGCAAAATTGTTAAGTTACAAGACTTTCTGAAAATTAAACACTTAAAAATGGTTGGTAAGAAAATTGCCACTCTCATTAAGATACCATCTCACTACTAGAAGGATACTCTGAATATTCATCTATCACTTTCTTTTTTCATATTCTTGCTTTCATGAAATGGTTCAACTCCTATCATTTGATGTAAATGGCAAAGGGCTTCCCCTGCTTTTCAAAGTTTTTTGAATAATAATTTTATTCCATTGGGATTCTGTGTTCAGCTTTGATCTTAACTGAGAGAAAAGTGAATTCCATAGCAATGCAAATTCAAGCTTGCAAATTAGTGATTAAATGGTGGAAGTCTATTTATGGTACATACAAGACCACTGGAAAAAGTTCTGTTTCAGGAAACTATACTTTTCTGAGAAAGCTGCCTAACACACTAATTTTTACTTCTAAACACCGTAAAACAATATGCATAAATATATTTTTTGTAGAAAAAGATCATAACTTTTTTATTAAAAAATCGAGTGGAGACAATTATCAACTAGGATTATTGTTTTGCTAATTTCTTGATCTGTGCAAAATGCAAGACTTTCAATATAATCCTTCAAGTCTAAAATATGAAATACATTATTTTTAAAACCAGCATGCTGAGGTGTCCACACATTTGTATCCAGTCCTGGGCTCCCCAGTTCAAGAGGGAGAGTTATATGCTAAAGAGACTCCAGTGGAGGGCTACAGGGATGGTCAAAGACTGGAACATACATCCTTTGAGGAAGGGCTGAGAGACCTGGGGCTGTTCAGATTGGAGAAAGGATGACTGAGAGGGGATCTAGTTAATGTTTACAAATATCTGAAGTGTGGTTGTCAAGACGAAGGGCTCAGTCTCTTTTCAGTGGTGCCTCTGACAGGATGAGGAGCAATGGACACAAACTGGAACACAGGAGATTTCACTGCAACATGAGGAAAAACTTTATTACTCTAAGGGTGATGGAGCAGTGGAACAGGCTACCCAGAAAGGTTGTGAAGATTCTATGATAGATGCAGGTCCCATGATTCATATTGCTTATGCTTTTTTAGGCCAAATGCTGGTTTATAATGCTATTTATCTCAGTGTAGTTGTGCTATTGTGAGCTGGGACACAAAATTTTCAGGGTTGTCTCCACTGGGCTTACAGCAAACCCTAGCAGGTCAAATAGAGTAATCCCTGTTGTCTGGTCTCCTGCTGAAATATCCTCTAGGTGTTAAAATATGTCTTTATCTCTTTTGCAATCCAAAGACACCCAGACACCCTGCTCTTTACCCACTTCAGCTTCACTAGTCAAACAGGCTCATTGTCCCATCACAAATAAAAATGTGTAATGGAAACTTTAGAGTCTTGAAGAAAAATCTGACTCTTGTATAGAGTGTGTGGCAACATTGTAAAAAGATCTTGTGAGCAAGTTTTCTGTTTTTATCTGAGCAGTTATTCCTGAATGAATCATGTGCTTATAGGAGTACCTGTGTATCTTTCTGTATATATCTGTAAGGATGTAATTCTATTACTGATATTTACATTAGTGGAATCTTTGTATTTATCATGTCCTGTCTTATTTTACCCAACTCTGTGGTAAATCTAAATTGAAGCAATGCATTCATCACTTTGCCACCAAGACTCACTGTCTAGCTCATCTTTGTGGAAGTAAGTTCCACAGTCACAGGTAATTGTTACGCAAGTTCAGATTCCCTTGATTGCAGTTCTCATCTTGAAGTGAAAATGTTCTCAATCTGTCAGTATTCACCCACAACCACCTCAGTGCTAGTTTCCCTCCTGATTATAACACTATAATGGAGATTACCTAATGTAAAAATACACTGTTTCATAAGTCACCAATCTTTCTCTACACTAAAGAAAACTTTTATTTAACAGCTGCTTTCCATGCTCAAAACATCTTCCACAGACGTGGAGAGTAATAAGCACAAAAAGTAAATTGAATCACAAGAAATTATGAAAACAGCAATCTAGAGCATGAGCAATTTTAAGTTGTGTCTTACTTTTTCATTCTTTTAGGTTATTCTTTCATAGACACAAATCAAGTTGCCTGAAAATACGACTAGGAGCCCTACATGGCAATTTGTAAAATGAACATGATCTGCTTTTGTCTAATTCTAGGAATTAGGGAGTGTATTCCTTTGTTACACAAATACTAAGCTATTGCTGGTGGGAACAGGATTGGAGGATGCTTTAAAAAAAAAAAAAATCAGTCTGCTGTAGTAGTTGTTTTACACTCAGTCCATTTTCTGCAAAGGGCTAGAAAGGGTAATGGCTCCACAGATTCATGGTTCTTCATAAGTGAACACGATTTACCAATGTGGTGCCACATAGAATAGTTGTTGTATAAATCAGATTCCAATTTTAAATGTATTCTCTATTTCCACGATAAATTTTGCTCAGATACTCAGGAGCTTGTGTTCTTATTTCTTCCTCGAGAGACAGACACTAAGACCAGATCAGAGTCTGGTATTTTAACTGGATAAGTTAAAATTTTTGTGTCTATTTCTCAGTAAGGAAAGGGAGATTTAGCTTCTGTCCCATTGCACTTTGAACCCCTGTAAAAAGAAAATTCTACCTAGAAGGAATATTTGAAACCACACTCCATAAGCAAGAAAGTATATTTCAATAAGCAACATAGAAAAATCTACTGAGAGAGCCATTTTTAAAATATGAGAGCTCCAACAAATATCTGAACTGTCCCAGCTAATAGGAAACTCACTATTAACTTCAGATTAAAGAATTCCATCTTCTTCAAGAAATATTGGACATATCAGTGACAACCATTAAATTAACCCCGTTTGATGGTCTTGTTGGATTAGTTCTTGGAATCCCTCAAAGCATCAGAAGAAAGCAGGCATAGTGATGCTTCTCACTTGCAACAATTTTTCTAACACTTTCCTCTAGATGTTATATTTCCAAATTCAAAGATACACATTCTGTATTCTTAATGTCTTTGTGACAGTTATCATAAGCACGAAGATGAGGAATAATTGACTTCTCTTTACCCGAAGCTGGCATGCAGCCATCATTGCCAATTGATGAGCAATTGTTAGTGTGGCATCAACATGTGTTTTTAAAATGTTCATTTCTGGATTCTTACACCGGGATCCTATCTTATGTGTAGTTGATATATTTTCTCTGCTTGTTGCTGAGATGATGAATATCTTTAGCTGGGATTTTATCTTTTTAAATTTTTTTCCCCAAAAAATAATAATAACAAACCTATAGAAAATACTGTTTGACTTCCCATTATAAACCAGAGTTGTTGGAAAAAGAGTGGATTTTATTTGTAAAGTTCAATCATATATTTTTCCCAAATTCAAACCATAATAATGAAATGTTCCTATAAATGTCAGTGCTTTATCATCCTTACACTCAAAATCTTTTGAAGAAAAAATAAAATGAAGCACACAAAGACAAATGTTGGGCTTAGCTAGATGTATATTTGCAGTCAGCATTTTATAGAGCAAATACCAGTTGAATGGAACAGTAGAGAAAATATTTTAAGATTTATTTATTTAATTAATTTTATTTAAACTAAATAAAATATTTATGCAGGAGAATTTCGGTGGAACACAAAGGCAAGCACTCATCAAGTCTTGCTGTCTGTTTTTCTCAGCTCAGTATTATAGTAAGTAAACCCGTATGAGTCATAATCCAAAAGCTTTGTACAGGTTGTTATGTGGGTGGATCCTCACACTGATGTTTACTTGCCACAGCCAGCTGTCTGTGTAATCACTGATAAACTCAAAACACAATATCCTTTACCTGCATTCCTGGGTAGAACCTGTATATCATCTATTACAGTACAGAGGTCCCTTTTTTAATGTGAAAGGCTTCTAGAAATAAGCTAGCAGTATTGAAGAACTGCTGTTCAAGGTAAAGAAAACTCAGTACAGACATGTTTTTACCTGTAGGCAAAGGTCATGTATCCAGCCTGCCTCTTCTAGCCCACTCCTCTCTCAGCCTTTTGACAATTGCTTCTTTGGTATTTTTAAACACACACACACACATAAAAGTTTCAGTGGTGGTCTGAATACAAATTAGAATATTACAGAGTCAAGACTCTGTTCAGATACAGTTTTCGCTGTAGGACAATATTAATTGCCTTAGCCTGAGTGAGATTTAAAAGCTGAAGAGATGGTCTATCTAGATGGAACTGTATTTTTTTGGACTTGAGTCAGCCTGAGTCAGGCAGTACTTAGTATTGCTTCTCAGAAGTTCTGAGAAGGGCTGTAAACCTGCACGAAGCTCTGTATTTCTCAGCTTCCAGATACCTAACTAACTAGTTCCCAGATAGCCAGTTTAGCAAGAGTTACTGTATTTCTACTTGGCAGCACAAAGCTCTCTATATGGAAACTGGAGAAGAGAAGGTGCATTTAAACTTTCTCTGTGAATACCTACTTCATGCCCTGGATTCCACAGGATGGAAATGTGGGTGCTCCAGCTAGAAGGCAGTCAGAGCACAAACACAACAGTTTACACCCCATAGACTGTGAGTACTGAGGGAGGGCTGCAAGTTCTTCAGCACTGACAGAACTTACATCAGTCCTCACAGTAAAGAGACTCTTGTGTTACTCATATGCTGATCTCCAAAGTACTATTCCAGCTTTTAAAGGTGTGCACAGCCAAAAACTGTTTTAAATAAGCATTGTTGAGATTTTTGACCCACTCAGACAACTGATGTTGGGGATTTCTTGTTGTTACTTGCTTTGGCAGTAAGTTTCTTTTAACAACAAATCCATGCAAAAGCCAAAACCTCATAACTGTGACTCCTATGGCACTCCTAAACCAAACTGTGTGTGCATATTCTTTCTAACACAAGCATTCACTCAAGGCACTGTTTACTGTAGGGCGAAAGTCATGTCAGTTTTTAAAAATTTTTTGACATCTGAACTTTGCAGGTTGTTTAAACCAGGGAAAGAAAAATAGTTTTCCCTTTGTCCTAGGTTTTTGTACAGGCAGCAAAAACTATTGTTAAAACAATGTGGGGGTTTTTTGTTTTGTTCTGTTTTGTTTTGTTTTTTGGCAAGTAAAAACAGTCCTTTGAAGTTTTGAAATAAAAGTAAAAATTAAAAAGAAAAAAAAATAATTGTGGTTGGAGAGCCAACAGGCTGCATGTATAATACATTGCTGATGACACAAAAATATGACCTCTGGCTGATTATTGTAATCAGGGCT
The DNA here is from genome assembly GCA_038090715.1 of Florisuga fusca. Classification (NCBI taxonomy): domain Eukaryota; kingdom Metazoa; phylum Chordata; class Aves; order Apodiformes; family Trochilidae; genus Florisuga; species Florisuga fusca. The sequence goes on along the minus strand of JAAWXA010000031.1, from coordinate 1,582,496 downwards.
GATTATTGTAATTTATTTTACCTAGTGATGCTCCCAGGTACATGGGGAAAAAAAACCCTCCAGCTAGTAAAAAGAGTATCAGCTTGTTTCCTCATCAAAACAGGTCAAAATGACCCCATCATCTGACTAATCTTCTGCCTGTGCCGGAATCTTTGGGAAAAATACCAGTTCTATGTCTCTGCCCTCATATTGGAAGATGTATCTGAGAAATCTCCTCTCCAGCCTCTTACAACAACTGTTTCTTTTAATAGTTAAATTGAGGACAAATGATGGGGAAGGTTTGTGGATGTGAAACACAGTTCCTGTACAACATAGTCCCTTTTTTTTAGCGTATTAGAGCAGAGTTCTCAGAAATGTTTGTCACAAGACTTTCAAAATTTTTTTAACATTTTTTTCTTTTTTACTTTTTACTACTCTGACAATACAAACTCTGGGAAAATGTAAAGAAATTGACAAATTACTTTAATAAGCAAACTCTTGCACATACTACTGAGCCTCATGCTGTAATCAGAGATGCCAGTGAGAAGGTTTGTTGTTGCAATTTGCCAGTGACTGCATTCAAACAATGTTTTCTTTCTGTGTACTTTTATCATTGTATAAAAGGGGTGTTCCAGCAATATCAGAATAACAGAGATGATATTCAGCATGTGACAGTTTAAGACGAAATTTATCCTTATAGTTTTGGGAGTTTACAGCAATCAGCATTATGCATCACGCTCATATAAACTTGTGTTATATTATCAATTTTAATATTTTTATATACTGTGTGTACAGTTTGTCAATTTAGTCTAGGCAGCATTATTTCATTTCTTATAAGCTAATAATGCATTCTGTAGTAGTTACTACATTATATTAGTGCGGGACATGTCTTTTTAAGGACCAAGGCCAAAACCACAATTATTATTTCTTCTTATCAACATTCAGCTTTCACAGGCAATTACAGCTTATGCATATTTTATAACAAGCATTTGGAGCACATGCTGATTATGTAGTACTTCCTCAATGCCTTGTAATATCCAAGAATGCTTATGGCAGTATACAGTATTGTGAGATCTTACAGTATGTAAGAACCCTCCTCCCTTTAATCACTTACATAAACCAGCAGATTTTTCTTGGCTACTCTTCTATGTCTTGTTTTTTTCAATTATTAGAGATGAAAAGAAAAACAAAATCTTTCTGCTTAGAATTCTTACCTCTACGTTGGCACTACATCATGATGTGAAAACAGATCTGCAGCAGAGGAATGGCCATGTGGAAAGAGACCTGCAATCCCTCTAGAATCCAAACATGTAGTCTCCATCTCTTAATGACCAGTTCCAAAAACTTGAGTGAACTAAGCAAGAAGCCATAGAAAAAGAAAGTCTTCATCTTGATCTTCAACAGCTAACTAGCAGACAGCTTTTGCTTTGAAAGATGAATACTTTTATGTCTCCGAACAGTGTAGTCCTATATAATTATCCCATCTAATCCTCTTTTTTGTTGTGTATATAGAAGTTTTTCTTCACCAGTGCTCAGGATGTCCCCAATAAACTGTGAGAAGAGAAACGTATCTACAAGATGTGCCATGTGATACAGAGTGCCTGAGACAGCTAAGGATCACATGGTACTGGCTTCCTTGCCATCTTTTGATCCTGACCCATGTGTTAAAATGAAAAGTTAGGAATGGGTAGCATTAGTCTAATCTCTAACTTTCTGCCATTCAAGGACTTTTCAGCGTCAGAGACTCCATATCTGCCTCTTTAAGTTTTCTTTCCGTCTTCTTTGTGCTGCCTCAGCAATGTCCAACAGAAAGAACTGGAGCCAAGAACTTGGATCAAGATGTGTAATCGTGTTTTGAATTCTACTATGCTTTTGGCTTTGGTAGTAACACATGGCTGTGGGTTCCACAGCTTAATCATAAAATTTATTGTCAAAGTCATTGTGAAGATCAGTAATTAAATGAGATTCTAGCCGAGCCCAGGAAGCATTTAAAAAGTGTCAGTGATTTTTGGGAAGGTTTAATTTAAGAAGCAATACTTTTTGAAGGAAATCTTTTCAGAGCTTTTGTGTATCTTCATCCAAGTTCAGTTTAACATTCTACTTTTTTCTTATGAAAATCTAGCTTAATATTAATATAATGGTTTTGAAATGGAGGAACTCTGAATACAAATGAAGATGGTTTTATCGTTAGCTGTGCACAAAGTGGATTTTTGCCAGTTCTTTCATGATACTTTCAGGGGCAAGGTCAAACCCCTAATCCCTCGGAGGATGATGGTAAAGGTTTCAGGGACTTCCATGGAAGTTTTCCAAGACTTCATTTACATAACAGAGATGTACATGAATGAAGAAAATGTTAGAGATGGGTAAATGAAGCCATTCAGATGAACACCTATTTGTGCATATCAATGCCATGAAACTCCATTTTGTGACATATGGCTTGCAAATTCAGCTACTCGACAGAAGTTTGTGGCAATATATTTTTGCTCATCATGTGTTCTGTAGGAGTTTTCCCATGCAGTTTTTTAGAACGTTTTAATGTTCACAGTCTTCCATGAAAGTACTTCTTTTAAGACTGAAATTTACTCCCTATCAAGAGCAAAAACTCTAGCAGACAAAATCCCCACTGTTCCTTTTTAGCACCAGAGGAATGTTCAGATACATGGGAAACAGTTTCAAAATCTAAGGGGAAAATTTGTCTTGTTAGTTAAGTAGCAATCTGCTATCTTTATCTTTTAAGGACTCATCTTGAAGAAAATCAGTATCAAATACCAAATTATAGTTTTGCTTTGAAACTAGAACTTTTTACATTTTTCACACTGCATGATGACTTTATGTTTTTACATATGAGAGCAGCATTCTAGAATTTTTTTTTACATGGATTCCAAAGCACAGAGATTCTGTATCCCTGTTATGCCAGTGTTCTCCTGAAACGTGGTTAATTTCACAATGAGATTATAAACTATGGCTTTTTTTCAAACCCATATTTTGGCATAAGTGATACAATTGAATCAACTTTTCTGTGAAAAGCCAGTGCTGGAATGCTGATGCATTTGTTGTTAGTAAGGTTGTGCCAATGCAGCCACAGCTGTGCAAGTTTCTCATGACAACACAGAATTCTGGCATGCTGATACTACCAATGTGCTTCAGGAACAACTTTTCTCATCTGAAATACTCAATATGAAAAAAAAAAAAAAAAAAGTTTTAATTCATTGTCCAATGGGCAGACTTAGAATCTATCTAAATTAAAGCATAACTTGAGGTCTCTCATGAATAACTGAGTAACTTGGTTCAATGTTAGGTCACAGTGGAACAGAGGCTGTAACAGGAATATATAAAAGCTCTGAAGGGAGCAAAGAGACTTTATTCTGGAATGGTGAACATCGTTGCCAGAGTAACACAAACCTTGTGTGTTTTCACAAGGAAATGAGTCACTTGTTTCTGTTGGCCGGAATTCTGTTTTCTTTTAATTTCATATTTTAGCTGCCTAATATAGTTTGAAAGAACTCTAGGGTTGCAGTCTTTGGGCTAAGATCCCTTGTTAATTAAAGCAGAGTAGAAGGGTAGTGTAGTAATTACACAGAATCAAGAAAACTGATAGTAAATATGACATTACCACATGTTGTGTGGGGGAAGCCTTGGTCCCTTTGTAGCACAGTTCTGTGAACTATTTATATAATTCTGAAAAGATGAATTTTTACATGTACTGTGTGTATACCTGTATGCATACTTACATCTGTGGCTTGTGTTCTCTGTGAAACCAATTTGCAAGCTCCCTCCTTGCAGCTGTGAGTCTCATGGTTAACCTAAGGAAGTAAGCCTTAGCTGTTATCAATCAACAGACTGTGCTAATGTAAAGATGCCAGATCAGATCCACACAGTGAGAAAATATTTCCTTTCTTCAGACCAGCAACTAAGAACTGGTAAGATTCTCCTCCATTTTCCTGGTGTTAAGGCAGCACCCAGTACTTTCTCATAGTGTCACCCCTTCTTCGTGAGAAGACTCACAAGACTTAAGATCTGCACAGCTCATTCCTAAACTACTTTCTATTTTCTCTTCTTACAGCTCCAAGCTATGGAGACTGTGCCAAGCAAAATAAGTAACACAGACGGTCTGAGCAATTCTCAGCTACAGTGGAGTCTCTGAAGGAACATAGCTGGCTGGTACAACATAGGCTACTTTATCCTATATGCAATTTGGGCAGAGACTCCATATACCTCCCATCACTACTACAGCCTTAAATGGAAGTAGCAGAGAGTGAGGGACAACTATATTCAGTTGAGAATTAAAGTATATACTATGACCATTTTTGAAGGCATAAATATGTATGCATAAACATTGCATACCTGGGCATGTGTATGTGATAATTCAGATGTGAGATTTCTTTAAATTTAAAATTTGCATATGTGTATGGTTGTAACAGATACTCTTGCAATTATTGCATCATGAATACCAATAAAACAAATTCCTACTCCCATTGGAATAATAATATTCCCTTATATAATAATATTCCCTTATTATTCAAAAAGCAATGCTTTACGCTTAGATGGAAACTCTGGGAAACACTGAAGAAGCACTTAATCTGTTCTATTCTGAAAGCAGTGCTTGCATGTATATTCAGACTCACCTGAGAATCTCAAACCCAATGTTTATTAATTAAATACTGAGGCATGCTTTTGAGCCCGAGCAAAATGTAAGGAAGTATTTAAAAATCATTTCAACGGGAATCAAAGGAGAAAGGGAAAGGGTAAGTGAAACTTAAAGGTCATCTACTGTGACTGACTCAGGAAAAAAAAAAAGTGCTGGCCTGAACCAGTGCCTTGCCTTAACATTTCGAATACAGGTCTCTGGTTAGGGCTTTAAGGGTAAGTCCAAAACACTAGAAATCCTGAAAAGCTCAGCAGATGATATTCAGGTATGTATGAGTGTAATTGAAGCGAATTGATAAGTGAAGAGTTTATGCCTCTTGGTTATTTTGAAATGTATTATGCAGAGTGATTAGGGATTAGGGATGGGTTAGAAGGAAAGTGCAGAGAAAACAACTTAAAATATTTGCAATGTATCAAACTCCTTGTCTCTCTCACACAGAAGACTAATTCTTTTCTTCCTTGCCAAAAAGTAGTTTAGCATATAAAAATAGGTAAAGATAAAAAACTAAGGAAGTAATCACCTTGTGTACAAGCACTGGAGATTGTCATTCTCTAACAAAAGCTTATCACAGATGAATGTGGATATTTAAGAGTTATATTAGCTTGCAGTCTTTGTGAAACTTTTCTGTAATAATTGTGTTGTGTTTTTCATTCAATTACTCTGACCTACCTGATTTATCCAGTTGATACACATAAGCAAAATGAGAGCTGCAGGCATTATAGAGTTTGAGTACCTTAAAAAGAAGATGTATCTGCCATAAATTTTAACCAGGGTTTCTATTCTTTGATGCTCTCTTTCTCTTCAGACAGGTTCAGGAGTGTGGAAAGTACCTAGTGAATGTCATTGTATGCTTGCAAATCCTAATGAGTGTTGTTATTTTGCTCTACATTTTTCATCTGTGTCTTCTAGCCACTGCTGTTTCACATTTTTAATGAATCTTTTATTGTTTCTGAGGAAGACCACTTCTGTAGAAACCCACAGAAATGTAGAATCCATTCTTACAACACAGTCAAATAGTTCCTTTGACTATTTCAAAATAACAAGTCCAAAGGTCTTTGGAGATCACGATCAGAATCTTGAATTCAGTATGGATTCATTGCAGGGGTATTCTGCCATAGGGGTTTTCAGATTTTGAAAACGTTGAACAAAAGTAGAATAGACACCATTATTGATACTTAAATTTGGGATCCATAATCAGTAGGATTACATTTATTGTTTGGAAGCAAATATTCCAAACTGAAAACCCTAAAAAAGAGATCTTACAGACTCACGTTTAAAATGTCCAGTGAGGGTTTTTTACCTCAGGTTACTGCTGCCCCACGTACTATATGCAGTGTCCCTTATATGCTTACATAAGTGATGACTCATGAGCACTGAAAAGAGAAATCTGTAAGAAATTTTTCCTTGTCTCTGTGCAGGTTTTATCTTTCAACAGCTATTCATTTTGAGGATGAAGAAGATATAAGGATTTTTTTTCAATCGGTCTTTTTTTTCCCCCCTGTCATTTACTAACTACTGTCCTAGAATAGCGAGGTCATTCTAAACATTATCTGTTGGGTTTCTAACCATTAGCAAAATAAAGAAAGTAACAAAGCTTCATCACAGTGTTAATTGCTGTGCAGGCACTGTGCAATATGAATGCATTTTAGTAGAATATACTACACTAATATTCTGTAAAAGATGTTGCAAGCATTTATCTGCTTGCACAAATCTATTTATCTAGTCACTTTATCAGTATTATGACAATAATTTGACTATTTAGTCACAGACTGCATCTTCCTGTGGTAATTTCACTGCATTTTTTTTATAATTCCACTGTGTATTCTCAAAACAATATTACCTTACCTGCTGTAAAAAGCTCATGGTGCAAGTGAAAGGTGGGATCACAAACAGATACAGAAAGATGTAACGGGAAACAACTGTAATGGAGATGACAGATGCTCCAGGCCTTTGACTGCGGGTGTTTCAGGTGTATAACTGGCCTTAGAGCAAGTCAGACCCAGAGCATAACAGTTATGTGACCTTGAAATGTTAAGGTTCATCAGCTTCATGATTGGGGAATACCTGTTGGGCACTCCTGGGCTCTTTTCCATCCTTCTCTCAATCATATTCTTCATGGGATATAACTTCTTCAGAAGTGTGTTTTTACCATTTTCCTAGTATCAGCCTATAACACTTAAGTGAAAACTTGAACTTAACTAAAAACTTGAGCTTACGCAGTACAATATCTTACATGTGGTATACACTGAGAATTAACCTTTATTCTGGTTAGCAGTACTGTTACATCAGACAATGCCATCATTCCTTCCCCTCCACAGCTTATCCTTACTAAAAACCTGAGTAAATTCTCCAAATGCAAACAATTCTCTGAATCACCTAAACTAAGAGATTTCACGAATATCCATCTGGTAAACAGCAGAGAAATACACAACCTTAAGCAAAGTAGTCTTCAGAAAAATCAAAAAGCCCATTTAGAGGGTTTAACTTTCTCACAACATTAAAGTGTTTTCTAGTTTCCAAATCACGTTTTTCTAGGACAGATGTAAAAAAAGATAATGCAGGTTCCAGGAGCCTACGCTAAATAAACTGCCAAAAAAAATTGTTATGAAGAATCACAGTAGTTTCCGTGTAATCAGTCCTCTGTGAGTAAAATGCTATGCTTCCTCTATTTCCATGTCACTTTTGCACAGAGATGACCAATTACTTTAAATCACATTACAGTCTGGTGTTTGCTGAATATGTTTTTATGATGATTAGTCTTTTACAAGAATGAATGATAACTTGAAGGAAATAAAAAATGTCTTAAATTAATAAGGATCTCCTTTCTATGCTATATAAAAAATTATTTGAGAAGTGTCTACAACTGTGTAGTTGGCATGTACAATGCTTCTCCAATCTGCTTCCCAGATTTCCTGAGAAAATCTGCAGTTTCATGGTCAAATGGCAATGACTGTGAGCAGTCTTCATACCTTGCTTTTTTGTTTCAGTAAGAGTTAAATTTATGTGTTTATAATACGAAAATGCAATGTAAGACCAGCTATCAACTGGCACTTGAATATGAAGCTGATAGAAAGAATGTGCTCTTAACTTCCACTCGGGATAAACTACCAGATAAATTCCATCAGATCCTAAACCCAGCCTGTATTTTGCCTTTTGTCTACATACTTCAATCTGCAGTATTAAATAAAAGGTTCCAGTGAAAATCATTACAATATTATTTTATTGTTTTTTACTTTGTCATGTTTTAATCTGATAGTTTCAAAAAGAAAGGCTAAAAATATACTGTTGAAAAAAATTTCAGTAGAATTCACATATGTGAGAATGAAGTGTTTTCTTTTTCGCCCTTCAGAAGAGGCATGGGGTAAACATGAACAACACCATGCAAAGCCTGGTTTACACTTGCAGAACTAGGAAACTTTTTTCTCTGTTGTTTAGTAGGTATTTCATGTAATTAGACTTTAGTCTCTCATACAGTCTTTAAGGCAAAGGAGTGCTGTGAATGAGTTTCATAAGTTTTGAATTCAGACACTTCACTCAGTGAAGTAATGAGCTGCTGAATTATTTTAGAAGAATGGCATTTCGGCAGAATGCAATTCCTCATTTATGCACAGTACACTTTGTTTCCATTAAAATATACAAATACCAATTAACTAACTATTACACCACTGAGAGAAAGGAAAAAATTGCCATTCAAGAGTAATAAATCAATCTGGCACTGAGATATAAATGGGAGCATGTCAGTATCAACACAATCACAATCAGATCAACACAACTTAAATTGTTTTCTGCCCTTACAGAAGAAGTGAATAAATCCATCTGTGTCGGTATCAAGCAGCCTTACAGGCCTACATATATGTGTACTCTGACTCATTCCCTTTACAAGACCTATGCCTACCCCAAGATAGGAAACTACTCTGCCACAGCTCTTCTGGTGCGGTTGGGGTCCTGAAGTCTGCCCTACCCTGAGATTCTTAAACAGTCTCGTATTAAAATAGAAGGAAGAAAGAAAAGCTCACTTGGTACAGAGCTAGCTATGAGAATATCAGACTCAGATATCTCCTACCTTTGAGAACTTTTCCTCATGCAGGGTGAGATTTCTGGGAAGAACTAATAGCTTCTTTGAAATCTTCCCTTTAAGGTCACACACTTCTTGTATGACTTCCCAGTCTCCCTAAGTCTGAATTCTCTTGGGATACTTCAGAAAAAGCTTCTCTGTTTCTGAACATGCCACCCAGAAAAAAGCTACATGGCACGCTTTGGATTCCCCAGCTTTGTGCTAAGGGCTTAATGTGCAGTCTATTGAATGTCACCGAATTCTTTCCACTGGTGCTAAAGTGATTTTGGATTGGGACTGTCTACTGTGTCTTTCTCTCTAGAAACTACAAGATGCCAAAGAACTCAAGAAACTACGCTTCACCTCAGAGGGCAGTTAAATGCACTCTTTCTTTTAAATATGAAAGGCAGATATGTGGGAGCATGAGATGGAGATGACATTGCTAAGATACTGAGCCCAGCCTTGTATTGCCATAATTCACATCACATACTGCCTTTCAGAAATGCATCAGCCTCTGCCAACAGAAGAGCAGGGTATTAACTCTTAGTGGAGTGATACTCTGTAGTATCACTCTACTGAAGGCTGAAGATATTCTTCTACTATCAAGGCTAGTATTATTTATAACACTGTTCACTACTTTTTTGCTCTTGTCCTTTCCCTTAAATAGCTTGTTTCCCCCACATACCCAGTCTTCTAGAGGAAATTGAACAAAGTCCTTGGCCAAACTTTGGCATGGTGAAAATGCCTCTAACTCATAGAGAGGCTGTAACCATTTCCAATGCATTTTAATTTCATCTAATAACTCTTATAGTGGTTTGTAAGGGGATTCCAAAGAGGATATTACAAAAAGAAAAAAGGCAAAAGTAAAAAATTGTGGGCAATTATGAGTTTAACACATTATAAGACTTTAATATTACTGTAGCTTCTATCATTAGTACTTGTAAAGCTAAAGCTTGTTATTCACATTCTCTTACACAACAGCTTCAAGTGTCCTCAGGATTTATCGCTCGTCCAGGCTTTGAATTAAAATTTTAATTTGGAAATTCTGTGACTGAGATGAGGTGATTGGATGTTTTACACCTCTTTTGCTGTGTCTTTCTTCTTTAAAAAATTCAAGATAACTGTGCCATGTAAATAGATCAGTTTACATTCAGAATGAGCACTAGTCTCTGCTTGCCTCTTCCTTGCATCATGAGAATGAATATTTGTTGTCTTTCCATGCAGTATAAACATCAGTCTTTTTTTCTAATGTTGTCATCCTTTTCATCTTCAGTCTCTGTACAAATTTATGAGCTGTTTTAAACCCTGAATTTTTAACTTTCTCCTCCTTTAGACAGAACCATTCTAATCACTAAGGGAGAGTTATTATGAATTTTTTCATCATGGTCAAGTAAATTGTTAATTTCAAGGACTGTTTATCATTACTTAAGATGATGACATAGTAACCACTATCTAAGATGGAACAGCTGAAGCACTGGATGAGCAATCTCATATCATGTGGCAATCCTCATATTCCATATCTCTGTATTTTTCAATATAGAAATTAACTTTTTGGTACGATTTTCCTTCTGTATAATTATGCATGCATTTATTGGGTAAAAAAGCTGATTTCTACAAACTAGTGAGTATGAGACAAAATACTTTTTTGCTAATTAGTTTAGCTAATTGAACTGCCATATCACATTTAGAGTATTAGCTTTGGATTATTAGTTCTTGGATCAGAGTGTAAGGTATGTTTCTAGTTTTATGGAAAAGGACAGAGCTATCAAGATCCCAAACCGACTTGGAGCTGCTTGCTGTCCTCAATGACTTACCAGTGACCTCAGTTGTAGGTTGTCAGGGGAAAGAAAAGAGAGCAAGAACTCCAGGCAAAAGCACTCTGTTTGAGAAAGGTATAGCTTGCTGGTCTGGTAAATTTGCTTGGGAGGGACTGGGCAGTAACTGGATATTTACTTTACTGGAGATGTAAAAAAGCTAAAGAACAACTACCAGTAGCTCCTACCCTTGCTAAGGCTTTCCAGTGGAAATAGTAGCAGCTGGATAGCTTGCATAAAGAGGGAAGGTATTCCCTTTCCAAACAGCCTGTAACAGGTAGTCTGGGTTTATATCAGAAATTAACTTTATTTTTTAATGAGGTGTTTTAGAAATAAGCATGAGGCAGCTTCTAATTAGATGTGTCTGAACATGCTGCATAGTTGTGTGCTATTAGAGTGCTTTGTTTTTAAAGAAGAACTAATGAAAATAAGGAGTTATGGCATATTTGTGTGCTTTAGAATCTCAGGAGGAGTCGGAGCACTGCTGAAGTAATTAATGCCAAAGTTTGTCAATGACCACAGATCTCAGGATGCCTGCAGACAAGCTCTGCAGGGGTTTCCTTCAGGGAAAGAGGTTTAGAGTGCTTCCCAGTCCCATCAACAGTCTGTCCCTGTGCTGGAGGAATATTGCCCACTGGAACAGAGAGTGTAAAAGCAAATACATAGGTATTGCTTGTCAGCCTGCGAGTCTTCTTTGCTTTGACTATTTGACACATTATTTTTAGACAAAACCAATGTCAGCTGATGCTGAGACTGTGAAGCTCGGGGATGAAGATTTGGCATATAGTTTTTACTGAGGCTAGTCTGGATGCTACGCTTGGGCAGTGGAGGAGGGGAGGAGGGAAGGAAGGCAGACTTCTGGGAATACCCCGTACTGGTGTCTTATATCATCCCAAAGAATCACTGGAGTTTTATGAAAGGACTCTTTTGTAGTCCTATTAGCAGCAACACAACCAGTTTCAGAAGCAAGATCAACAGAGTAATTTCTAGTTGAGATTTATATAACTACTGATCTCAGGACACCTTTTCTGACTCTGAATCAGCTTAACAGAATTAATTTATTATGCTTGTTGTCCATGGAATATATTTGAAATCATATTTGTAGAACGCACCTCCTTTGGATTGCTTGTAGCTTTTAGACTACATCTTAATTTTATATTTATATTACGTATTATTGCCAGTCTTATGGACTTCCTTAGGAAAAAACAAATCAGAAAAATAAAAGGAGACATTTAATAACTTTTTGACCTGATGAGAAATGTTATTTGTTCCCCACATACAGCAAAGTTTTATTATTGACCTGTCAGCATTCCATAAACTGCATTTATGTGAGAGATTATGTAACAAAATATGTATCCAACAGTTCTATTCTAGAAATACGAATTCTAAATAGCAAAGTGCAATAGCTACAGTACCAGAAAACCTTTTCTTAAGAAAATGCTTTGTTAATTGCATGCAACAACTTTTCTCAACTGTGTGGAAAAGAGGGCCTCTACCAGGGATTTTTCTATATCCTTTTCAAGCAACTGTTCAGAAGTCAGTGTAAGTATCAAACATTGTTGGGTTCATGCACTTGAAGAGCCCCCTAGGGTTAGATTCTAAAGCCCTTTCATGGCCTTTATACTCATAAATAAGGGATTTGCTGCATTTTAGAGAATATCAGATCACAGTGAAAGTTTAAATTAGCATTCACGAGAAGGAGAACACATTCCCCAACACTCGTTAATGTTCACCTCTTGGGTCCATGCAAAGATTGAAATGAGAAGCTTTCCAGGCTCTGCCAGCATTTCTCTCCTGTTCGCTGTCCCATTTTCCTTCTTTGAAACTGCAAAGCAGCAAGATAAATGTGGCAGGGAGTCTGCTGCATTGCTAAAAAATGAGTTTCGTGTTACTGCAGCTATACCACATGGGTGTATTTTATCAATTTCTGTAATAACTAGATGGCAGCCAATCGCAAAGTTTTTCAAGTGTTCAAATTCGTCTGCCAATTAGAAGCTGCAACAGTGATCCATCCTAACAGCCATTAGCAGTCAATGCTGGGATGCACTTTCACAACCCAGGACTGATGAAGTAACGGTTATTTCTGTATTTTCTGTTTTTGAAAAATACAGCAGGCTGTTCTCATTATTGCAGTTTTAGTTCTGATGATTTTGTCAGCATGCAGTTGAAATAAAATATGCAGTAAGGTTTATCTGATAAGTATATTTGGGGATGAAATTTTCAATGGCTGCACTGTTTCAGACTTGGACATATAAATTATTTCATCCAAAACCAATTTTCAGACATGCAATTGAAGTGACTAATGCAGCTGAGAAGATTTGCCAGCTTATGCGTTTGTAACTGCACGATTCAGATACTTTTTTTGAAAGATTTACATCTGTGGATAAAGTACAAAGAGAAGTAAGTAGATAGAAAAGCCTTTGCAGTGCTCTGCAGTCTGTGCTCCTCTGAGTACAAGCTCATCCAGACTGCTGATGGGGGATGCTGTGTGGGCACACAGGATTGTGTTGCAGAGTATTAGCTTAGCTGATGCTTTCCCTTCTTTTTGGTGGAACATTCTGAGATTTTGTTTGGATAACTCTGAAAGGGGGTGAATAAATATCTTTCTTCATAGTGCCTTCTAACAACTCTTCTAGGTTAGTATTCAGAATTTTTGATCTTGGTTAACCTCAGGCTCTAAACACATTCACTCCTACTCATAGGCAATAAAATGAACAGAAGAGAAATATATCACAATTCTCTCTTATGGAAACAGAGGAGGGGCAGGATAGAAAAAGGTATTACCTTACTTCTAAATACTTGAAGATAACTTATTTATTATGATAAGGAGTCACACAAGAATCTTAACAGGTTTTGCAGTTGCTGATTTTCTGTTTTGACTCATGATACCCTTGTATCTAAATACTAGCAAAGACTTAGATGCTTTTAAACCACTTTTGCTATGTCTGCCTGTTCCTGGAAACTGGCAAAACCATTGTGATATGAAGCAGGTATTAATGTGTCCATCAAGTGGTTGGCTTTTTTTTGCATGGATCTCAAAAAAGCTGAGGCTTCGCCTTTTTAAAGCACAATAAAGTGAACAGCTTTGGGCTTGACATTCCACCACTGGAAGTGAAAAATTATTCTTTTGCCTCAAGATCAGAGAAATTAACAAGGGAATAGGAAAATAATTATTTACAAGGATGTCACTGAAGTAGTGATCTCATTTGGTTGCTCTGAGTTTTGTTGCTGCTTTGCTTTATTCAGCAATACGTTTCATAAAATCAAACCCAAGAGTTTTCTGCTGCTGTGAAGCAAGTATTACAAGCACTCCTGATTCATTGCTGTGATACCAGAAAAATCCTATTTCTACTTAAGTTGCTGCAGTGCGACTTCTGAGGCACTGTTAGGAAGAAATCTCAAAGCAGATTTTTGTCCAGAAAAGAGAGAAATTCTCATACCTGTGTTCTACGAAAAGGGTGGAGAATGCTTTTATATAACAGCTCTTCTCCTAAGGTGTAACTCAGAAAAACAATCATTGTTATTTAGGAAACTGGGTAATTTATAAAACATTGTTGAGAACAGTAATCTGCACGATGGACTGTGTCAAAAGAGATGGTGTAACAGCAATGAAGTGTGAATTAAATAGAAAGTGCTTGAGGGCTAAGAGTTGGAGCTCAATCTTTGAATATTAATTAAAATCATAAAAGTATGTGGCATTCCTATGAAACAGCTAAATATACTGAAACTGACTAATTCCTATTCATAAGTCACAATTTGGCTCACTGAGTTAAATGCTGCATCACCACTATGGGAGACAGAACTGTACCTCTTGCACCAGGTGCAATTAAAGAACTAGCAAGATGCCTAGTCTTGCTATAATAATTACTTTTCTTTCAACAGTTAAAAATTATTGAGACAGAACTGTGAATAGGAGGGAGAAAAAAAGCTTATTTTAATATGTGGGGGTTTTTTTTTTGTTATTGCAGAGGGAAAAATTGGTGTGAAATGGACATTTTCTTTTAAGGCAGGTTTTACAGATGATTTGTGCATGATGTTAATTCTTTGTCCATTATATTGAGGATAATTTAAAAAATAATAAATCGTAGAATTCAAATTTTTATTTTGTCATTAGTTTTACAAAAAACATGAAACATCCACAGAAAGGACTTTCTGATCTTGATTATCTTCATGTTGATGCTAACACATCTCCATAGCAATCAGTCTGTTATAATTAACCATCTATTCTTGCTTTTTTCTTACAACTTCTTCATGAAAAGGAAGACAAAAGAAATAAATATGTAGAATGAAGGACAACCAGAATAATTTGTTAATGGGAATTAGTCTCAGGTAAGAATTTGGACACCTTTTCAAAAGTCCAAAATTATTTAGTACTGGTCAGTGCATGTGTAAGGAAGAAAAAAAGGGTATTATCTTATTAACATAAAGGTAGGGAGCTGGGCTTCAAAGTTTTTCTTGGAAAACTGGTCCTAATACCCTTCAGACCCATTATGGGATATTTGCTCCTTCATATGTAAAAGTGTGTATTCAATGCTCCTTCCTTTGGCACGCTCCCAAAAACTCTCTCCAGAGACCTATTCATGGTTAGCATAGTGTAAAACGGGTCAGTTTAACAGACTTTAATTGGATCAGTTTTCAAACATGAGTTACAAATGTGGATCTCTTCTTTTTTCACTAAACTCTAATTGGTGCTTGCTGTATTCTACATGGCTGCATCAACATGAATGCTGAAGTACAAAGATGTTGCTGTAAACTGAGCACCTCATTCTGAGAAGGGAGGCCTAGGCTGGTTTTTCAGTAGAAAGCATAGAAAAGCATTAAATGGTGGGTTACTTAGCTCATAGAAAAATTATTTTCCTTGCAAAACAGAAGCCTCATCTATTTCCCAGCTACTTTTTAAAGCAGCTTGTTAATTCAAGCCTATGAAGTCCTTGGTGGTGGGAAGGGGAAATAGCTGTAAGATTGCTGATTATCTGCCTTAGGATGACTCATTTGACATGAGCAATTCTGAATCATGAACAAACTATCTACAGGCAGCACACATAAGTCTTAATCCCTTCCATTTACTAGATGCTTCTAATGTTTATCATTAGTGATGCTTTCTTCCTAAAGGCAGGAAGGCTCACAATATGGGATTGAAGAGTTACCACTTTAAAAGTTGCACAGAAATATTTGTGATACTAATTCTTTACTGGTTAGCATGGGGGCTTGGCCAATCTTTTCAGATTCTTATCTATGGAACTTCAAAAGACTTTAAAATGACAAAGAAAAAAATTAGAAGTTTATCCCTGGGCAACATACTGTTGCTCCTTGTACACTTGGTTCATTACAAGGTTAAGCATTATTATGCACTGTTTAGCTACCTAATCTGGTATAGATGGCAGCCAAGTGCTCAACTAGACAGTGAAGTGGTGGGGCAGCAGCAGAGAAGGACAGTAGGACAGTAGCTCAGTAGGATTTACAGATGTTACTAAAAAGAGAGGAATGATGAGATTTTAAAACTGCCCTGTTCATACTGACCCCATGGGTCATCCAGTAGTGGATAAAAATGCGAAGAGGTTACATATAGTGCTAATTGATTTCTAGTGCTATTTCAGTTTCCCTTTGCCCCAGCATGATGTACTTTGACTTCCAAGATATCTACTTCATTTCTCATCCTAGCTTCACCTTTTTATTCAGCCAGACCTGTTTTTCCTGACAATGCTTTCTGGCACTAAACCCATAGCTTGCTAGCTCTTCTGGTACTATCTTGTTCCAAGCTCTTTTGCCTCACCTCTCCTCCTCCCTTTTCAGTTTCTTCATTCAGATTTTTGTTCTGCTTTCTTCTTCTATCTATTCTTTCATATCTTTCTTCATTTTGGTTCCCCACCCCCCTTCTTCAGGCCTCATTTTCAACCTTCACCTGACCATCAGCTGAGCTCACTGTCCCAGTATACTTGTCCAGTCAGTCTTATCTCAGTAGCTGTAAATTCTGCAAAACTATATTGGCTGAGCAGCCTGTATTTTTGGCCATTAGCTGTGCTTTTGCTTCCCTGTTCTTTACTCCCTTTTCAGTTTACTTACTAAAGCAATCCTTTTTTTGATCAGTTCTACCTTGAGGTAATACTCCCCCACTCAACTGATTCCAGGCCTCCTCTATTTTTCTTACCAACATATTGTCCTCAGCTCAGCCAGTCTTCTTATTTATTAATTCCTCTTTCCATTCACCCACCTGGCCTCAGTATCACCAAGTTCCTTGCTGCAGATTTTCTACCCTCTTTACCTCCATAAACTGACTGGTTTTCTGCCTGCATTTAAATCCTGCAACTTTTTCTGCACATTATGAGTGCCAGCAGGACTGTCTCAGAGAAGGCACCTCATCTTACAAAGTTATTTTTCCCTGAGGATCCCTCTCCTGCTGTGTGCCTGAATTCATACAATACTCAGTCCATTCCCTGAATCCATTGGAGTTAAATAAAGAGGGCAACCAGGAGAAGGTGCTGTGGATCTCAAGCAATCTCTTCTCTCAGACAATCCTGGAGCATATAGGATTCAAGTTTGGTGGATGTGCTTGCAATGAATATATGATAAAGCTGGTATTTGTACTCTGTATGAAGTGCCCGCAGCAAGTGTGTCAGACATGTTCAATTCCTTGTATGGGAGTGGCTGTGTTCTGCAGCTCCCTGATGCTCACAGGATCTGGAAACAAAAAGGTTTCCATAGTGCTCCTGAAAAACTCTGTATTGTTTTAGCTGAATATGCTTTTATCTTAGGGAAACTTTAATTTTGTTAAGAAATTAAATCTGAAGTTTCCTTTTATATACCTGTTTACTTAAATTACTGGAAAGATTACTTTTAAATGTCCTCACCTGTGGTTACATAGTAAGCAGTTGTAGTAGTGGTACAGAACATGAGAAGCAAGTGAAAACACAGAGATGACCAATAAGAAAAATTACTTCCAGTGATACATCAGAGAAGGTATGCTCTATTTTTGAAGAAAATTAATTTCTCTTCATAAATTGGGAAGGCTTAATGTATTCTGTGTTCTGAACATGCCCTCTCTGAACATCTCACATTGGCAGTGATCCTTTATGCAAGCATCACGAGATTAATCCTAAATGCTGCCTGTGTATAGCCAAGCACTACATGATAACTAAACATTTTGTTTCTGATACGTGCCTTTTAATGAGTTGCAGGTGCCACAAACTTCATGTTCCCTATAGTGCTTTATTGCTTACTAGATGCAGTAAAACAGTTGGCACACTGTAAATTATCAAGTGATAATTATATTCATGGCCTCAATACAAGAAGAAAATCCTCTGTTAACAACATATTTCTTCCAAAATGTGGTAATGAGATGTGTTGCACCTCCTAAGAAAAGCTTGCAGGGTGACTCTCTATTTAGAATACTGCAATCACAGTTCTATTTTCAGCCAGCATCTCTGTGGTCAGAACAGAGAATGACACTGTACTCCCAAAAATGTGTTCCTCATTCACTATGCTCTTTAATTTTTACTCATCTACTAAAAGACACTAGTTCTGTGGTTAAAAGAGGAAAGATAGGTAGGTATCAATGTGAATTTTTATGTGATTTTCAAAGGTCAATCTGTGAGCTACAATAATCTGATATTTTAGCCAAGTTATTCTAGTATTTTTCCACTGTTCCAAATGCTTCCTGTATGTGAATACTCCATGACAGCCACATCTCAGATGGTAATAGTGTCTCTGAATAGCATAGGATGCTTCCTATCTCTAATAAGCTCCTTTAATATACCAGTCATATAATGATGCTCATCAGTACAAATTACCATTGCAAGGTCAATGAATGTTAACATGTTTCTGGCAACAGAACCTTGAAGAATAACATAACCCCCTCCTCCACTCTAATTCCAGGCTGAGTACTGTCCTACAGTAAAATAAATTAAGGAATACTGGCATGTGTGGTTATGCTGACCATGATTTTGTAAAAAAACAATCTTACTTTAGAATCCTCTTCAAGCACTACAATAAATATTGCTTTCTAATGGTTTATATTAATCTGTCAAAATTATGTGATAACTGTAAACAACTAGAAGAGTTTAAGGAGCAATATTCACACAAGATTTAATTTATATAGTTACAGTTTTAATATTTGGAATCTTCTTCCAGGCTGCAAAGTTCTAAACTAGCAAACAGTCACATAGGGCATATGTAATAGTTACATGCCATGAGAAACGTGCTGTAAATTCTGTGTCGATCCTTTAAAAATTCAGGACTTTTTAACAAATTCTATTAATTTTTTGTGTGTGCTTGAAACAACTGTTTATTTAATCATATTTTAAACAAATTATCTGGTTTCTTCTTATTTCTTAGATAATTTTAGTTGCTTTTTGGAAAATATAGAGCTACATTGAAACTGCAGGTTAGTCATTTCATAAGCAGACACTAATTCAATAGAAATTTAAAGCTGTATTTTAGTGCATGCCTATTTAAGACACTGTGAGAAACTAACAGCAAGTTCTGAACAGGAGCCTCAATCAGTTTAATTTTTGTATATGAAGCTTTAATTCAGTATTTTCACCAAAAGATGTTTAGCAAAGAAAAAAGGCTTTCTGAATATTCTGTTTTCTTTCACAGCTAACTTAGCCACCTGTCATATTTGCAGCAGATAATTAATTTCAGAGCATACAATTAGTCTAGCTAAGAATAGCCTTTGCAGCATACCACCTTATTATTTCTTTATCATGCTTCCTAGCCCATTGACTCATTACTTCTCAGCTACTACATTTACATTTTACTCTTGGTTGAATCCACAAAATAATAAAATGATAAGATAACAGACTGACACTGCTCATTATATATTGTAATAGCTGTAATAAGAGGAATAATCATATCAGGCTTATATTTCATGCATACTTCATTGCCTTAAACTCTGGCCTGTACTCAGCGATGATAATTTCTCTTCTTGGTGTTTACTAGAAGAATTTAATATTAAACAAAAAAGGTATTAAGCATTAATGGACAATTTATTGGAAAATGGATAAAACCAGGATAGATAGCTATTTGAAAACCACTTCTAAAAAGAATGTCTTTAATTAAAAAGTTATTTCATCATTAAGATGATAGACAAATTAATAAAAATCTATTTTACTTTATAGCATATATTACAGTTAAAAAGACTCTCATGAGAACAAAAATGCATAAACCATAGTGTACTGCGTTTTGCCCAATACATAATTCATACATGCAAATGTTCTGCAGATATTTCACTATAAATATAATTAATTGCTGCAGATTCACAGATGAGGCTGTGTGACTGTGCATGCACACATTGCCAGGCACACTCATTTGTGTTGATTTCAGGCTAGAGATTCCTGTGACAAGCAGAATAGGTAAAGAAGGCAAAAAATATAATCAGTGTTTTGAGAGACAGAATCATGCAACCTCCATGTAGACAATTCCTTACAGAAATGACAGCATCCACCAAGAAACTGTCTCTAATAGTAATAAATACATGTACCATGTAATGCTGCGTAACATTAGCATACTGCAATTTAGTTGAGTGTATTTTGTTGTCACTCAGCAAATACCTCTTAATGGTCTTTCTGATTATAACCATTGGGAAAACACTGAAATTGGGGGGAAAGTCTGTTAATAGCTTTGCAAGGTAGAAGCTCTGTATCTTTTGTTATAAAAAGCTACAAGAAAGTCTATAGATAGTCTTGCAAAATGGGGAATTTAGGTTGATAAACAAAAATCGGAGGTAATTTGGAAAATTCCAAGCAGAGTTATTCAGCTTTGGAGGAAGGAAGGAGACACATAAGATGATCCTATAGGATCCTCTTTTGTCCAGCAACATCTCTTCTTGCAATAAAAAGTTGCTTACTATCATCTTTCCTTACAAACTGACACCTTGCAGGCTTTTCTTGTATATCTTCTAAAAAGCTGCAATGCTTACTCTCTTGCCTTTTCCAAGCTCAAAGAATTTGTACACACATATCTTATTCATTATCTTGAAAGTTTTGTTAAGACTGCTTAATTATTCCAAGCTTGTAATTTGTTTTTCCCAGCTCTTTAGTTGTCCCAAAAATTCATCCTCTGTGTAAGTTAGAATGATCTGTCTCTTGTGAAAATGCCAGTGTTAGAAAATAACTTCATCCTGTCTTTGATTATAGTTTATTCTTTGGTCACTGCAGATCTCATGAAGTTTCCAAGGGATCATTTGGCCCTACTAAACACCTTAACTGAGATATTGCAACCAGGAATCTTTAAAAAGAGTTGGGGAATGAGTGGGTGGAAAGACAGATCTCTTCTGTCTTCTCTCTTTATAAACAGATCTTTCTAGTTTGGGGTTCATCAATTTGCTCTGTCAAAGAGAGTTACTGCAGAGCAACCAATGGGGAAATGGAGAGATTTTCTTCAGGATTCGCAGGTGCTTAGACAACCCATAGCAAATATGAGAACAAATAGCAGATTTAGCGAAGATCCACTGATCTAAATCCTAAATCCTATCCATAGAGATGTTAAACATAACTTATGCTTAGTAAATATAGATTTTCTTCAGTTTGATGTCATCAATTCAGCTGGTTGCTGTGTTATGCTGAAGCTGCCTGATTTCACTGAATTAAATTAGGGATGGTAACTAGCAACAGAGGTTCATTGTTGCATGGGCTCTACCGAACAGCTGCCTTTGCATATATAAAAAATAGTGTTGCTGTTCACATGTGGAAATTTATCATGTTCTATATAATAGGTTCAGTAAAGTTACACTACTATTGTTTTTATAATATGCCTGAATTATATTCCCATCACAAATGCAAAGGTAAATTGAAAGGATCAGTGCTGACCCATCATTCTTGGTGTTTGGCACAAATGCTGGTGAGCAACATTTTATCTGAAGAGGCTTTACACACCTTTCTAATAGTTCATGTGTCATAGGGAAACACAGTTCTGCAGTTGCACCATGTGTGGATCCCCTAATAATTCTTGATGCTGCTGCTCAAATTGTTGAAGATTACATGACATTAGTCAGAAAAAGCAAAAATCTCACTGGTCAGATTCTAACAAGTTGTGTGAAAATCAGATGAAGGAATAGAGGGAGAGGAAAGCAACACCAGATCACAGGAAACAAAGATTTGGTGGTTCTGTTGCTTATGGAACGCTTTGAATTTGATTTGGCTTTTGTTTCCATATATTCCATTATAAATTTGCTTCAAAAATTTTTCCTATTTCACTTTCTTTCTTCCTATCTTACCACTCTCAAATTCTTCCACTTTGCAAAAAACCCATAGATTTTGTTGTTTTTCTGCTATATCTATGTGGAGGTCTCCATGTAAAAGTTGATCTGGACTTCATGGCTGTAACTCTTCCTCCAGTAATTCACTTATATTTGGATCTGTCCCATGTATGAAAGAATTATATCTACCTACTTCCATAGTGTTGCATAGCTTACTCTGCTCCAGGGTCTTCAGGGGATGTTTTACAAGGGAAATTGCCCCTGCATTTTCTGAGGGCTGTAAGCTATTAGTAGAAGAAAGAAAACCAGTGACAGCTAAAACAAGAGAATGTGCATTTTGCAGTGTGAAGAGGCAGAGGAGCTGTAATAGATTTACACCCTCTGTGTCATTCATTGACATGCTCAGATGCAGACACGCTTGCTTTGAGTTACTCTGGATTTTGCCTTCAACCAAACCCAAAGCCAGTAAGTACTTTTTAGTACTGCATGCCTATGCACTGTTGAAAAGGCCCTCTACAGCTCTAAGAGAGGTCCATACACATGACTATAAGGTTTTTACAGAAGCACTGTTGCAAGCTAAAAAGAAAGTACCTTATGTTTTAACAGAAATTTCTCTGTCCTTGAGAGTGTAGATGCATTACCCCTGTCCAGGAGGATTCCCATTGTAGTAGATGAACCACCAGGATTGCTTCTTATACATCGTCATTGAAATATGCTCAAAATTCCTAGGGAACCCGTCCAGATAACACTATGGAGCATGACTGCTAGACTGCTATTTTATTCTATTCCCTCTTTACCTGCTCCTTCAAAGATACCCGGGAATATATTTTTGTTAAAAAGAAAGCATGCCACAGGGACAGCATTTTTGCCTTCCATCCATGGACTTACCACATGATCAGATGTAGATATTAACTTTTATCTCAAAAAAAATCTCATTAAAGCATTCACATTAATTTTAAAAAGATGATGAGATGCAATAGGTGTAGATTGGTTTTGTCTATTGTTCTTTATAGAACTATAGAAATATAACTGTACAAAACATCATCAGTATACAGCTAATAATAATGATGGTGGAGCTGGCAGATCAATTTGTTCCTTACTGATGTAATTCTCTCTATATTTTTTTAATGTATGCCTTGTAACATATATTGCAGAGGCAACCAGGTAGAGACAATCAGGTGTTGCCAGTTAGGAGGAGGAAGGTGTGAGCTCCTGTTCAGCACACCTGTGCCCAGTTAGGGCTGGCCCCAACTGAGCATGAGCAGAACTGGGGGACTTCCTCTTCCTAACTGGCAACACCTGATTGTCTTTACCTGGTTGCCTCTACAATATATAATTCTGTTCCTTTTTTTTTTTTTTTTTTTTGTTTGAGTATTTCTCTGCTGTTTAACAACTTAATAGACACTACTATTGAAATTAAGGGGAAACAATACCAATTGAGGATAGACTTGTTTTGGCTTAAATTTTTTTAAAGCTTTGTAAGTTTCTCCTTTCTTTATGTTCTGAGACTTCCAACATTTATTTCCTGTGTGAGCTTGCACTTATAAGTCCCTGGGACTTCTTGGGTTTTGCTGGCACTGGAGCTGGCAGCACCAAAATACCATGATAAGGGTTATTTATGCAATACTTCCTGCCTTCTCAAAGCCTGGAAGTGCTAACAATCCATACAAATATTTCCCAAGCTTCATAGTCCAAAGCTGTTAAACAGAACTGCTGAGCTTTCTAGATGCAAATGCTAAGTGTCTTTCTGTCTTTCTGTCTTTCTGTCTTTCTGTCTTTCTGTCTTTCTGTCTTTCTGTCTTTCTGTCTTTCTGTCTTTCTGTCTTTCTGTCTATCATTAGCAAGCAACATGCCTAAAATGATGCCAGATTGTCCTGAATTGCTGGCCATCCTTGAAAACTAAAATCCTGTGCTTACTTTTCTTTCAGTTTAGTAACTGTAGTTCACCAGCTTCTTTGTACTGTTTGTCTGTTGCATTAATTCTGTGGAATAACCATCTCAGGAAGTCACACATTGTTTTAGATTGAGCTTATTCATTTTTATGGTATGACTGAGGGTTGAGAGGCAATGGATTCAAGTTAGACCATAGGAAGTTCCACCTCAACATGAGGAAGAATTTCTTTACTGTAATGGATACACAGGCCTGGAACAGGCTCTCCAGAGAGGTTATGGAGTCTCCTTTTCTGGAGACTTTCAAGACCCATGTGGATGCATTTCAGGAGTGACCTGCCCTTGTTTTGGTCCTGGTCTGGCAGAGAAGTTGGACTTGATCTTCAGATGTCCCTTCCAACCCCTGATGTTCTGTGATTTTGTGACCAGTGCAAGGCAGTTAGGATGAGGCACTGCTGACAATTCTCCACAAGTGTGGAAGAAAACTGTCTAGCAGAATTGTTTGGGAAGAAAATTACCTCCGTGCATCTCTTTTTCCCATGGTTTGTACAAACAATGTACAAAAAAATAACTTCAATTGCTGTGAGTATATTACCACTGAGACAGACATCCCAAGTAACCTTTTTAAGGAAGAAAGGGGTTGGGAGAATTTGGAAGTCCATGCCAAATTATTACTGCAAACACTAGTGCTGAGTATCAGCATTTATCAATAAGACTTGCAAGACTCTTACTCTGACAGAGATCTGATGAAGTTATCTGATATGCAAAATGCAGGATGTTCCAGTCTTGAATGTTTTTAACTTCCGCATGTAAGAGCATACTTGATAGTGAAATCATTACAAAACGTATCTGACAGCACATATTACGACTTCTCTTTATAACCCAACAGATTAGTCTTTCATTGTTCCACCCGAGAGTCAGATCCAGTTTAAGTATTGGTGTGTTTCTGCTCATGTTCAAGTGAAAATGGAAAGGATTCGTAGGTAATACACCTACAAAGCAGAGCAGTTCTTTCCTGATAAGCCTCTGCCCACCTTTTCAGTGTTAAATATCAGAAACCAAACTCCAGAATTGAGAGCAAAAGAGCTCGAGGGCATTCCTTCTGGAGGAGGGAGTCATTGCAGCAACACAGGAGAATATAATAGCAAGTGACACAGAGGAAAGAAAATAATTTTCCATCCTGTGTGGGCTAGATGCATAAATAAGAACCTGGACCTTGCTGGGATCCTGTGCTCTTTCTTCATGGTAGTCAGTCAGTTCCCTGAGGGATGGAGTCTATTACATCCCTGAGTCTATTACATCAGCTTCTTCTTCACAAGTGAACTCTTTACAAGCTGTTTGCACAGAGAGTTTTTCTATATGAAAGTGAGGCCTTGATCACTTTCTTTATTCAGAAATTCCAAACATCTATGCTTTTAAGACCTAAAGACCCTTAGTATAGGTGACCCTCAACAATGTAAACTAATCTAATAAGAATGGAGTTAAGGGAAAGGATCAGAGGTGGACAAAAAGGGTTACAGATAGCTGCATGTAAACAGCTGTGGAAGGAAAAATAATTGGGTGACTATCACACCCCTCAAAAGGACTATTCATAAGAATTGGATCATCAGACACAAGCCAAGTCCAAAAACCTACCAGTGTCAAAAGATGTGTAATGCTTACTTTTTAGCAATAAAATAAATGTTCCCCTTGAGAAGATGTGATCCTTTCTAAGCTATGGTCTCAGCTTCCTGAATGTAGTAAGTGAAGGAAAAACTGAAACATAAAAATTGACTTCTGAATATGAATCATGCCATGATCAAATGTTAGACTGAAAAAAGGTCATTACCAAGGTCTTGTCTATGAACAGCTACTCGAACAATTGTGATTGAAGACATACTTTATCTTTCCCTTTGATAAACTGAAGAGGCTGAGCTCCAATGTAAAGTCATATAGCAACATTCTTCATGTCAGCATGTAATCCCTTGTAATTCTAACTCCACTGTGTTCTGAAATAAAGCTTCCTCCCTGTTTGGAGGCCTTTCAAAGCCATGGTCTTGAACCAGATCCCTTTGCTGAGTTGAAGACATCCATGCCTAGTTAGGCCTACAAGAATGTCTATACATACAGATGCACTTACATGCTCCCAGATGAATTGGAGCGCACAAACATTTTGCAAAAGGACATGTGCTTTTTTAGGAGTATATTCACCTCTAGTATCTTATACATCAATTAGTCTAAATCTCTGTCTTAAGAGACCTTCTAAGAATGGACTATAACTATAAAGAAAGCTTCTATAAAGGAAGAAGCAATAGCATTTTAAAATAAAACGATCAAATAGAAAGAATAAAGCAGCCTATTTGATGATTTTAGAATCTTTTTTTTTTCATAATTTTTTTTTTTGGCAGAAGTTTTGACTTGTAACAAGAATCTGTGTGTCACTCTAAAAACTAATCGCTTGTATAAACATATTGTAACATATATGATAAATTTGCACTACTCTTGTCAAATACTCATGTAAATATGTTATTAATGATAATTAATTTCAGTTACTTTAATTATTCACTTTTTCAGTTCTCCCATATTAGTTTTATTTCCTTTGTGTATGTTCTGAAAACCTAATTGGGTTCTAAGGTGGGAATGTGTTCAGAACTTGTCAGAAACCACACAATCAGTAGTCAAAGAAAATTCTAAAATTTATTATATTTGGTAACAATGACTAAAACAAATAATATGAAAAAGTAGAAAAGCTAAATAGGAACAAAAAATAATTACTTTTCAACATGATACACCATCTTTTTATTTTTAAATGCAGGCAAGAAAGAAAGGATCAAGTTTTATTTAATTTAACACTCAGAGATGATGTTGTTGTAATAAACTTTAACTTACCATTAATACAAGCATCAGCATAGTGGTATGTGGAAAGGCCAGCATCGGGAAGGACTAATAGAAAACATTAAATAACGGAGCTGACAATGAGTTAGGCAGCGTGCAGTGCCCTGAGACCTCCAGTGGGAGATCATCTCCCTCAGTATGAATCCACTGGGAACCAGGAGCACGCAGCGCTTTGCAGCATCAAACCTTCTAGATGTCAAAACTGGAATCCAGTGGTTGAAATGGCATTCCTCTGGGCATACCAGGGATGGCCACACTCGGGAGGGCTCTCGCCTTGACTCAGTTTCCCGCATTCCTTCCAGCAAACGACACGCCTCTGACACGGGCACGTCCCGCGTGGCTGCGACCCTCTGGAAGTCTCTGATTTTGGCAGCTGGAGCCGCCAGCGGGAGGCGAGGAGCGGCAGCAGGTGGCACTGTCACCCGCAGAGCTGCGGGGACGCGGCCACTGCCGCCACGGGGGCTTCTGCCTGAAGGGAAGGGTGTCCTCCCAGCTCCTCCTGCCAGGACACGGCTCAGACCCTGCTCTTTTTCCAAACGTATCAGCAAGTGTTGAGAGCTGGGAAGGTCCGTAGCGCTGCGCATCCGACCCAGTTTTTCTGCACAGATTGTGCAACTGGGCGAACAGCTGCCACAGTTGGTCTCCTCTGTCATACCTTGCAGGAGGCGATTCCTCCTGGAGACTTTTCTGCAGGAATCAGGAACTGGTGCTTGTCTGAGGTTTCTCGAGAGAAAAAAAAAAAAAAATCCAACAACCAAACCAATAAACAAACAAAACAAACAAATAAATAAATTTTTAAAACCACCAAATAAACCCCAACAACCAAAACCACCAAACAAACAAAAAAACCCCAAAACCAAAACATAACAAAACAAAAAACAGCCACCATCAAAAAAAGAAAAAAAAAAAAGGAGATAGATAGTCTGCATGCAGCATTGTTAAAGGCAGTGCTATGCTATGTCCACCTGGCAAAACTGACCAGTATGCAGAATTTTATGTTATTTCAAACATTCTGTATTGCAGTTGTTGCCACACATGTTCATGCTGTTTAGATTATGTGGGGACTCTAAGGTTGTAAATAAATGGGAAACTATAATAAATTAAATCTTTAAAGACCCTGTGAATTCCTATCATGTTTAGTCAGCAAGCATAAAAATATGAAAATCCACAACTATAAATCCTAAAGGTTTAGAAAACACTTGCTAGTCTCTAAGTCCTCTGAGAAAAAATTATTAACATTCTTCATGGCTAGAGATGTGTTGATTACAGCTCAGACTGTGGCTTGTTTATTTGCATTTATTTATGTCCCCCAGGAACAGATTTAGAGGTTTGATGGCTCTGTGTCTCCCCTAGTGAAAATGGAAGAAGTGCTTTATAAACATCAAATTATACAAAAAAGAATAAAAATTAATAATATGATGCAATAAATACTGCTACCATCTGATAGAAATATTATCCCACGATCAGTAAGTACTCTCTTAAGTTTCTCAGTGGATTAAAGCCCCAGAGACCAGAACTGGAAAGGCAGTATTTTTATTTGGATAACTTCCCAGCAAAGTAAATACACATTGGTTTATATAGAATTGTTGTGAAACAGAAGACCTGGAAAGAAGTTTAAATGCTAAGAATATTTCTGTGTATATCTGAAACACATTTTTGTTATCACAGTATTAGTGACATGCATGAAATTCTAAGGAAAGGAAGAACTATAGTGAAATGAGACTGATAGTTATGGAAACAGGAAAGATAGAAAATGGTTATATATACTTGTGAGAACTCAAAGCTTTTTGGGGTATATTTTTTCATTTATGTTACGAATAACATCAGAAATAAAGCTGGTGTAAAACTAGAGAGTTAGATAGTTATTTTATTTTTATTTATGCTATTTGCAACAAAATATATATTCTATATAGTTTTGTAAAAGTCCCCTAGTCCCTCAACATCTCAGTTTCATGACTGTGAATGGGCTCAAAAAATGGGTTCAGAGAAATGTTGTGAAGATGGATTAAAAAATATGGTGACATAACGGTACAATAAAAGGACAGGAACATCCTAAACATTTTTAATTAAATTAAAAAAGAATTTATCTTCTTAGTCTTGCTAGCACCTAAATTAGCGTGTCTTGAAACAGCACAAAAGGAACCCAGAGGATTCTCAGTTTATCGGGTTGACACTTTTACACTATCTATTTGAGATATAAGAAAAAAACCTTTTAATCCCCTAATACAAACACTCTAACTGGGACATCTAGCTAGGCCTGGCTCTTAGTTCCACTAATTCTCATCAACATTAACGTTACTGTCTGTGTCAAATGGAGAAAAATAAATTAATTTGCCCAACTCTGCTTTGTCAGTGTTGTACGACTTGAGAACTATTTTAGCAGGGAATGCTGGGGCTTCTATGGCAAGGTCATCTGCTAGAATGAATCAGCCCAGCTCAACTTAGGATCTAGGAGACAGAAATGGATTCAAATTCAGTGAGGAAGCTTCAATTTTTACAGCAGATCAAGGGGAATGACATCTTAATGTTTTTTTGAATTATGCAGTAGAAACACAAGACCTATTAGCTCTGATGATGTATTGCACTGTGCTAATTTGCATGTGCATGGGTCTAAGTGCTCAGCATTTACAAATAGTTTGTGATAAATCTAAACATGATAAATTGTAGATGAAGCTCAAATACACAAAGTAATTCAAAATGGCAATGTACTGCTGTCCTTCTGTGAGAAAGATGTTTTCTATGTGTAAAGAAAATAAAAATAACACTGATACGTATCTGTTCAGATACATAGTTTAAGGGTTTCATGTGGCAAAGGATTTTTAAAATTCATTAAAATGCCTTATTCTCTGATTCCATTAAATGAAAAATTTAAGACATCAAAAGCCTAGAACTTAATGTCGGGTATGTGATAATGGGTAAAAGAGCCTATGCTCTTTGACTTATTCATGTTCTTTCTTAAGGAAATAAGGCTCAAGCAATTATTTTGCCTACTCACATACTCCTTCTTAATCCCTGAAACTAATACAAATTTTTGGAGTCTTTGGACAATTTAAATCAAAGGTGCTGGAGGTGCAGTGGTGTCACAGACAGCATGGCCCTAAGAGGTGAATGAAAATCATAAGCTGAGGAAGGGTGAGAATGCTGGTGCTCTGCTTCAGAGCTCAGCAGGTGGGGGTCAGACTGGGCCGTTTGGCTAGAAAGCAGCCCACTGGCCAGGCAGCTGAAACTTGGCTAACCCATACCTATGAATGTGCAGAGTGTGGGACAGATGAAGGTATTGCTGTGAGCTATGGAAGAAGCAGGACATTGGAAGAACTTGTTAGACATTTCATAATCTGCAGAACTTGCCTAAAATACAACTGTGTTTGGATTGGAATGTTGACATTTCATAGTTGGGAATAGTTTTAATCCAAAATTAGGAAAATGTAGGGGTATTTTAGAATAGAAGCCTAAAGGATGTCTCTGCCTTTTATTCAGAACCTGCTCAAGACAAGCCTAAAGACAACACAATGTATCCCTAAAGCCTGTATAAGTAAGATGGCTGTTTTCTATGTTAATTAAACTTCTAATTTTTGTTTGAATGGCAGGAAAAGTGCTTGTTTTGAATTATCCACAAGTATTTTAAATACATGGTTTGAATTCATTCTGGACCAACTACAACTGTTTGGTCAAGCTGGTAAAAAGACACCCACAAGAACTCTTACTACACTATGGCCAAATTGGGCTGGGCTTGGTGTTTTCCTCAATCTGCCTGTGGAGAATGGGAAGGAATGGCAAACACTGTCCTGCAACTGAGATGAGAAAATTGAAAGAGAATGTCCTAATGAAAGACTTGTAGCTGGTCAATATTTTATAGGGGTACAATTACTTTTTTCCTTGTTCATCTGCCTGTACAGTGAAGATTATTGCTAGCGAGACTCCAGGGTAGTTAGAGACTGCACAGAATGGAAGTTTCTGATAAATAATATATAACTAGAAGTTTGATTCTTAAGTACCTCCACCCTAGGATGAACATACTCCTATAATACAGCTAAGTTTTGCCATCAATGAGAAGATGATTTAAATATAATGTGCATTAAATAGACCTATAGAGCTTGACCTACAAGAGGTGCCTTACAGGTTTTATGAAGAATGCTGAAAAAAGCCTCACTGTTAGTATGCAATCACATTTATTAGCTGTGCATCTTAGGGGTGACATAAACCAGAACACAGAAAACTTAGAAAATATAGTGCTTATGTGGGAAAGGATTCTCTCAGACATATCAAAACAAAAAGACTATTGTTGGCAATCAGAGTACCCAAAGTCATGGTGATACATTTAGCTGCAAACACAGAGGCCACTTCCATAAGCAGTCTTGCTGCATCCTTTGTTGACACCCGTTTTGTTGACATCCATTTTGTTGACATCCATTGCCAGTAGTGGGAGCGTTGTGTAGTACATGAGAGGGAAAGATCAACTGCAGAAGTATATTAAAATCCTATATGTTAGTGCCAGTTAAATGCTTCAGTTGGACAATCTTAGAATAGTGTGTAGCCCTGTAGGTTTTACAAAAGTGAATTACACTGAGTGCAGCTGTCAGGAGCAGCTGAGCCAGAGCAGTATATGGCTCAGCTGTAAGGATAAATAAGGGCATGCCATACCCAGCAATGTTTCAGCTAAGCCTTGTTACACCAGGAGGGCTACTGTAAAAATACAGAATTGTAGTCACTTTGTTGAAATAAATATTTAAGGATTTGGTGAAAGGGGTAAGAGCCACTAAATCTAAAGAGTTGGTTTAATTGATGAAAACAATCAAGTGCTTTTCATCTTGGTGGCTCATTAGCAACGGTGCTTATTTAGCCTTTGTGCTTAAGAGTGTGGCCTACTGCGACCTGCATTGAAGAGCCTTTCATTTGTGTTGCAAAGCAGCCAAGGCCATATGATGGGGCTAAGGGTGGCATTACAATAAGGAGGTTTTGCAGCTAATTGGAACAGTGTGTATTGGGGGTGAGGGGATGCCCAAACAAGTTACAGGTTGAGAGCTTAAACCTAGTTGCATTTCTGTAACCCTAACATACTGTTTGGGGGTATAAAACAGATCTTTGGTTTGCTAACATCTGTATGTGAATTATAACACAGTACCTGCCTTCTCTGCATCCACAAGTGATGCCCTGCCACTGCTTTTTAGATCCACTGCCACTGCTTATTTTAGTCCTTTAATGTGAATCACACTAGGCAGATTCCTAGCAAACGATTGTGGTGCTTTGCATTGCCTACAGACTGACCACACAAGGCAGACAAAGAACAGAAGAGGGAATGTTTGACATGGTTTGCAATCTGGGGAAGTAAGGCACAGGGTAAGTCAGTGACTTGCTCACCCTCTCACCCACATTCTGTGGTAGATCTAGTATTGGACAAAGATCTGCCAAGACTCAAGCCAATATGTTAACCAGAAAAAAACCCTAAATATTTGTGTTTAAATATTCAAAGCAATAATGATTTCAACACAAACATGTCTATCTCTTTCAGCTTAAACCACTGCAAAAACCCCAAGTGGTGCTGAGCAGAGAAGTCTGCTTGGCTCCTGAAGTGAGGTGGATTAAATATATTTCCCTCCTACTGTGCCTTGCATTTGACTTTTTCTGCCTTAGGGTAGAACTCCTAATGCACAAGTTAATCTGTAAATCTTAAATGGGATTTCTCTTCCAGCCCTCTTAAGTCTGTGCAGAACCATTGGTTTAGTTCAACTGAGTTGCCTGAAAAGTCCTCTGACACAGCAGCACATACAGTGCTTCTCAGGCTTTTGCAGCAAGAGCTCAGCTGTGTTTTCATCCTATTTTAGTCAGTCCTGACCAGTTAGGCTATAACTATGACAAGAAATAATGTAAAAAAAACCCCACCAAAACTAACCCAAAAAAGTAGAATTGAATATTGTTCCACCAATAGTCAGTGAAATCTTACCATAGACAATATTATGGATTACTCTTTTGCCTAACATTCACCAAGCCATATTTGTAAAGAAAAAAAAATAATCTTTTGTTACTCTATTGGGTATCTACTAGTCTTCAGAACACAATTCAGTGTGTTCATTAAACCGAATGACACCCTTCTTTCTTAATCCCATACTTCTGTGTAATGTGTAAATGAGGGGAGCATTTTAACCTTGTGGGTATTTAGCTATGATGGCTGGTGTTAGTATTGCCAGACAGCATAAACAGTTTCAATTTTAAACTGTTCACCCTTGCTATGGACACAGAATAAGCAATTAAAACCAAACATTTCCATCCGTACAAAAAGTTAAGAAATCAGTCATTTGGTTTAATCTGCAATTTTCTTCTGCAATGCCATCCTATCTGTATTGCGCAACTTGTATTCATAGTACTTAGCTGGCTGAATAATCAACATATTATAAAGATAAAAGCAGTCTGACTTGACTGATGATAAATTAAGATTTTTTGCCTAAGATTTCTTCATTGATCCATTCTTAATAAACATCTTCAATGCTATTTTAAAAAATGAAAAATAATTACTGTAACTGAGGCTCATGTAAACGATTCCAATAAAATAATTATATTTTCTAACATCATTTTAATAAAAATTGAGCATCCTTGGAAAACTGTCATTAATTTTTAGTAGGATCACTTCACTGTAAAAGTCAGTAGTATTAATTTGCAGGCTTATTTTTAATTTCAATCATAAAGAGTAAACTATCAACTTTGGACTTCTGCAATGTTGTCTTTGCTAAATAAATTAAAGCAGATACTGCAATGGAAGTAGATCTTTAAATAGAAAATATTCTGTTAGAAAATGGAATCAAATTGGTTTCAGCTCTACATAAACAGTAATGCATATTTGAGGATGATATTAAGATTTAGAGCAAAAGACTTCATTTGGGAAAGTTCTAACCTTCTGCAAGGAGAGACTGCAAATGAACCTGGAGATCTGCTTTAGCTGTTACAGTTGAAATTAAATACTTTACTAGCCAGATTTCTTCTTGCATCACTTTCAGGAGCCATTATGGCAGAGTGAATTGCTGCTCCTCTCACTGCAGCCATCAGCCATTCTCAGTAACTTGACACAACTGAGCTGGAAACTTGCAGTTATAAATGCTGGAATGATAGAGGCTGCACATTCCCTCTCCTCATTTCATAGAGATTTTTTCTTCTGTATACTTCTCTTCCCATTCATGATTGCACAACGTACTTGTGACAAGCACAGTAGCTACTTACATGAAGATGGATTCTAGGAAAACACCCTTCTCTTTCTAGCTGTCTTCAGTACAATATGTGTTTTCTTTCTGATCTCTTTCTTTCTTTGTCCTCAGGCAAATCCCCACAAAATCTATCCCTCAGTTTTTAGTCTTTGTTTCTTCTTGTTTGTGCTGTTTTTCTCAGAAAGAAAGTGTACTAGCACCCATAACCTGTAATTTGTTAGAGAGGTGGTGCTGACCACATTCTTTTAGTCCAACCAAGAACTTCAGACCACCATTTGGCAGTTCTTAAAGCAATCTATAATATAGTATCATCACATATCTCAGCTGTAGCAACGTTTCCCCATGAAGCTCTGAAGCTTCATTTCTGCTATCCTCTGACTATGCACTATGCTAAAACTGTATTACCTCGCATTCTTCGCTTCTAATTGCAGCTGGTATGCTTTTGCCACTCTGTAAAGTCCATGCCAGTCAGCAGAAGGCAGCTGATTTTGGCCATGGCCATTTTAGCTTTTCCAGATGTACAATACCTGGTCTTTCTGAACTGCTCATCTTTCCTCTGAGTTCAGTTCATAACCTTCTCATAGAAGGTTACCATCATGGACACAAAGATATTACTAACTCATACACTTTCTGTGTTCCTCCTTTTCAGAGTAATTTTAGCCATGTATTAATAAAAAACCAAAACAACAACAAAAAACCCACTGAAAAAAAACCCCTACTAAAAAAGAAAAAACAACCCCCCCCAACAAAACAAAACCCAAAAAACAACTCACAAACAAACATCAACCAAACAAAAAAGCTGCTCCAAATAAATGTAAACAAAACCTCCCAAGCCTATCCAAACCTCAAGTGCTCTCATGTCTCTTTGCTGGGAAAAAGCTGTCTTCTAAAGTCGCAAGCAGTCTTTTAATCTGTGTGAACCGTAAAGCCTATACAAATTTCTTCCCTGGAAAAAACTTGCAAAGTGATCTTAATGGCCAGCCAGGAGATCTGCAATGTCATTTGTGTAACTGTTCTCTGCTCAGCTGGAATGAGGAGGAATATCTGCAGTTACCTCTCGTTGCTCAGCCTGCACCAGGGACTCATAGCTGCACAAAAGCTGTCGTCTCTATTTAACTGGCATTCTTATAAATCTTTAAGTTTTAAAATGTTTTCTTCCGCTATCATCACGTTTATCTTGGTTGATAATACACTCAGGACTTTGGTGGAACTTATGTACACATTTTGTTAATAAAACAGTGCTGCAAGACAAAATTGTGATTAGTGTGATGAAGAAACAGCATATGCTTCATACTCTGAAGGTCAGTTCATTTTAGGGTAGAAAAGAGATACATTTATCAGAAGTTAACCCACTGGGCTAAGTGGGTTTTTTACAAATTACAGTGGATTATAGTGTGCTGCTGGTCCCTACTTCTAACGTCTGGAAAAAGAACTTTCCAAAAGAAAATGTTCAAGTGAAAAAAACCTGTAACTACAGTTGACTAGATCAGCAATGTTTCCAGTTAAAGCATGAAGTATACTCAGCACCCCTGTGAAAGTACAAATTTAAGGATGTACGATGGGCCAGACAAAGAATCTAGTCTAGTTCTGTGGTTGCTGTTCTGTAAACTGATTTTAGCACTGCAGTCCCTTCTGCTCCTAACAGATAAATGGACCTTCTACCCCCAGGCAGAACCGAAGCCAAACATAGTTTTCCAAACCTGTATCAATTCTCCCCTAAAGCCTGCGCCCTGCTCCACCGCTCAGCAACGAGATGCACAAAGAGCAAAGGCGGTAACAAAGCACAACCCGGCTAATTAGGTCAGAGCCGAGCCCTCTGCGGATGCGACCACTGCAGCCCTCCTCCTCCTCCTCCTTCTTCTCCTCCTCCTTCTCCTACTCTGGAGCGTGGAAGCCCCCCGCTCCCTGCCGGGCTCCGCGGCTTTTCCCGGCGCTACAGCAGCCGATCAGCCGCTCCCTGCCCGCCTCCGAAACGTCCCCCTCTGCCCGCGGGAGCTGCCCCGCCGCCGGGCCGGAGTCGGGGCTCGGACCGAGGACACCGAGAGGGGCTATAAGCACCGCCCCTCGCCCCCTCTCCCCTCCTTCCTC
>JAAWXA010000031.1:1495832-1546742 GCA_038090715.1 Florisuga fusca | reverse complement strand
TAAGAGACCGTCTCCGACCTGTCTCCTTCCCTCTCGCCTTCCCCCTCCCTCCGGCGGTCCCTCCTCTTCCCCGGGGCTCTCGGCGTGTCTCCTCCTTCACAACTGCGTCCCCGGCCACCCCGCTGCACAGCGGAGCTCTGCGGAGCCCGCGGGGCCCCGCTCCTGCCGCCTTCACCTGGCGCAGCCTCCTCGCAGGCGGGGGAGCGACCCAAACTTTAGCCGGTGGGGCCCAAACTGGGGTTCTCCGCTGTCGGTAGCTGCGCTTTGGGCTGGGGCGGGAGTGCCTTGACATCGTGGGGGTGGCAGGGAGTACTGATTACTGTGATGGGGATGGCCTTAATTCCACTTAAATACGGAGGCTGAGGAGGCTGCTGGACTCGGATGGATCCTCATTGTCTGTGGAGCTGGTCCTTTACGAGTCGCCACCTCGCAGTTTACAAACTGTGTTAAAAATGGATTAGGGGTCCAACTGCTGACGGTTAATGTGGTCCACGGGTAGATGTTGTTTGCAGGAAAACTGGTGTTAGTAGTTGATGTGGTTCGCCGCTTCTTTTTTTTTTTTTTCCCCTTGAAGTCCGTAAGGGCAGCTAGCCCCACTGGAAGCATCATGCTGCAAACTGGCAGATGCAGAGGTGGTTGCATCAGCTGTCTGGAACATTTAGCATAAGCTTCTCCACACACCAGTGTCACTCCCTACAAATCAAAATAGACCCGTATGAGGCTTCACTGTGAACTTTTTAAGAGGCTGTAACTGTGATGTGTATGGGGGGTTTTGGTGGGGTTTTTGTTTCGTGTGGCTTTTTTTATTTTTTATTTTTATTCTTTTTTCCCCATAGAAGTGTCCAGCCTGTGGTGTGGCAATGACAGGACAAGAATTCCCTTCTCTTTATCTGCACACTTGATAGTCTCTTCTTTCTATTGTGTTCTGTATTACTATATTTTGAAATTTAATTATACTGCTTGGCTGAAAAATAAGTCAGTTCGATAGTAATGAGATTTTTACGAGTCGGCAACAAGGAGGCTTTGAAATGTGCTTTCATATGTAGAGAAATTGATAGAAATATGATGAAGGTCTTTAGGTGATTTGATATGACTAATCTCTTGAATGTATAATTGACATCAGTCTAAATAGTACAGTCTGTAACCATTTAGAGACTATGCTGCAGAGTAATCCCTTCAGTAGTTTCAATATATATTTTGCATGCATTATTTTAAAGAAAGGTAGGCTGCCTAAAGGACAGGATGAATGACTATAAATATTCTCAAATGAAAAGATATCTTTGATCAGAAACTTTTACCTTCATGATTTTGTGGCATTAGTAAGATAGGAACCGACTACATAACATTGAATATATATAAAGCAATGCACATGGGCTTTTTTGATCTGTAAATAATTGAAGAGGGAGATAAACTCTAATAGCTTACTGTAGTTATTTGAGTATGACCCTAGAAATCCATGATACTCTTAGAAAGCCTGACCATCTTTTGAAACTGTTTCCTATACAGATAATTTATTATTGATTTGCATTACAGTCAGTGACATCTTCAAAACATCTTTCAGTCTTTGCAATAAAATTATACAGCCTGAAATTACATTATTGTGTTTCAGCAGAGAGAACACACAGCCATTTGACCTACACACATGAAATCAAGTATCTGGGATGCAGTGTAAGTTTCCTGGTTTTAGAGATCTTGATTTTCTGAAAGAAATAAGAGAAAAAAGGTGTCTCCTTGGTCTATATAAAAGGTTCAGTTACTGGAAGTTTTGGTATTCAAATATGCAGAAATGTAACAATCTTGTCACTATGGTTCCTCTCTGAACATGTTGAAAAATTAATTTATTCATAGTTTCTGCTATTCTATTTTTTGGGCCCTAAAATAACCTGTTGTTACTGTTTCAGTAATTCTCAAGAAACCTTTGTTTTTTAATAAAGATCTACTATAATAGAATAGAATAGAATAACCTTTGCTGAATGGATGATGAGTGAAGGTACCAGTGGGGGTGGTAAGAGATTTTGAAACTAGAAGTTTTGCTTCCCATCTTATCCTTATTTAAGTACGATGTAAAATCTTCTGACAAATAAACTACAAGTTGATAATTAGGAGAATTTCTTGAAGAGGCTTTTTCATAGAGATCTCAAAAATACTCATTAGAAATTGCATGCATTCCTAATAGCTCTTTAGGTTGAAATGTTGATGTGGTCAGCTATTTTATTTGCTACAAAAATAAATCCTAGATTTTAAAGACAGATTTTGTGTTTCTCTGTTATGATCTTCACAGTCTTATTCATGAAGTATTCAAGCTGGTTCAGTCATATGTTCTGGGAGGAAATAAAAACATTTGCTGTGATTCAACACCTCTCTCCCCCTAATCTTAGGCAGTTCAGCATGAAAAGAGATTAGAGAAACCATGGACTTAAATGAAATTAACAAAATAAACATTAGAAGAAGGTGTAAAGCTTTTAAAATGAAAACCCATTATGGCAATGAAAATAGTTTGAACTGGTTTCTATTTCAAGCATGCAAAACTTGGTTTATTAGGACTGCCATGGTTTTTACTCTGGCAAATTATGTGTTTGACTTTTCTGTTAATTTTCTGTCTTCTAATGAATGTGTGTGCTAGGATACATTGCAGCATTGTGTGGCATGTCAGAGAGTATCAAAAATGTTTTCAAAGTTCAATGGATGTTTCTAAAGGTTCAGATACTTACTTTAACAATATTTCTGAAACACTGCTTTTTAAACTTCAGCTCAATTGTATTTTTTTCCTTACTTAATATTTTATTTGTAATTATGAGATTATGTATTTCAACATTTTAGAAAATTATGTTAATTAAGATTGTATGTGTTTTACTTTATACTTAAAGGCCTCTCTGACCAGGAGTAAAATCTTCCTGTGCTATGGAAAGAATTGCAACATATAACAAGACAGAATACACATAAGCAAATGAAAATGTTTATATTGATCTCTAGGCCACAATCTGCTTTGGTCAAGTGGGAAATAAAAGTGAATTTGTTTTGTTTTCCTTTACCTAAATATCAAATGGAATTCAGGGACACGATGCACAAAGTGAGTTACAAATAAATTGTGATAACTGGCTGTATTAGTGTTTTTTCCTTGGATAACAATGCAATAGTATGACTAATTTCAGTGGTAGGTTTCTGTATGATAAAGAACATTGCTTTGTATGAGAGAGTAAGTAGAAAACAGCAACATTTCCCATAGATAACATGGTTTATTTAAAGTGCAAGCATTTAATAATCATAGGTAATATTTATGTGACACTTGCATTCTATTTGTTTTGTGTAATATTAAGAAACAATAAACAGAAGAAATGAAAACTTGTTAATTTTGCTAAGTTAGCTTAGAGTGAGCATATAAGTGTATAAACTGGTATCTGCAAAAATAGTGCCCTTGGACCTATGAAAAGAACTAATATTTCTAGAAGTTTGTGTAGGTTTGTAGGCAGTACTTTAGATTGGTGTAAACTTGTAGTGAGCAGGCACATTCTGCCATATCAAAACCTTATTTTCCTTCTCTTGACATCAAACTTAAAATGGTAACATTTAATTTTTAGACAAGCCTGTTGGTAGCAGAATAAGTAGGGAGTCATTAAACAGGGACTTCCTGTAGTGTTAAACAAACCAGATATGAA
Source organism: Florisuga fusca (assembly GCA_038090715.1). Lineage (NCBI taxonomy): Eukaryota > Metazoa > Chordata > Aves > Apodiformes > Trochilidae > Florisuga > Florisuga fusca. The sequence goes on along the minus strand of JAAWXA010000031.1, from coordinate 1,543,086 downwards.
CCTTTCTTATTAGGAGACACTGGATAATCCACAGTTTAGTGTCAGAGTTCGAAGTTAATAGACTGATGTAGAAACTTCTGGTTTAGATGCTTCTAAAGCAGAAGTGGTAGGACCATCAAGTAATGGTTTACTGCTAATGAATGCCTTACCACATTCTGTTCCAAGCACAGGTCTGTCACCCTTTAAAAATTTTACTAGCTTCTGAGTTAATTTTAATCAGCATAAATGGTTACTAATTTTAGTTATATTTATTTCACAGGCACTGTGATTGCAAAATCTTTACACAGTAAAAGACAAGTTGACAGTAACAGAGTATGCATGCCTATGATTATAGGTTTGGATAGAAATAATCCACTTCTTACTGTGGAAAGTTGTATTAATTTTCCATAATTGTGATCTCTCTGGTTCTTTACTGGGCTTAAATGACCATTAAAAAACCCCAAACAAACAAGCAAAAAAAGCACAGGTTAGCTTCAGGCAAACTGTTTCCACACAGTTACCTGATCCTGTTGGTGTCCTTTGCCTCTAGAATGTGTTCTCTCCTGTTCCAGCCAAGCTGGGATTTTATTGTGTTGCTATCCAAAAATTCATTTAGAAAGAGTAGCACATTGTAGAAAGAACAGAAGTATAAAATTTACCATTTTTAAGAAAAACTTGAGAGTGCTCATGGTAAGGTGATCCTTCCAGCTCTACAAAATAGTCTCGGGTTATGTCAAATGGGGAGAGATGAGAAGTGTTCTATGAAAAGAGCATTTTCTCTTCTTCCATACATCCCAGTCCAAAAATGGGAATGCCTGTTTGCATCATCAGACAAGCCAGTGACTTTTTGTCACTGTTCACAATGATTGTTTTGTGTAAATGTTCCAGCTAGCTTGTTTTGTGGGGGGCATCTCTATCCTTGTCCCAGTCATAGCTCCTTTTAAGTTTTGAACTTTAGTTCAGGTGGCTTTCTGTGAGCTAGAAATATGTGCTGAGAAAGTTTTTCTTGAAACTGTTGCTAGAATAATACTTGTATATGCAGAAGCTGAAACTTTTCTAGATATGGATCACGTGAAGTTCATACAAAGCCCTACAAATGTTTGTCCTCCTTGCCTTAAATTACTTCAGTGTTGAATTATTCTGTACCAATGCCTCTCTTGAGAAGTAATGTCAGATTATCCCCATGGGCAATTATGCATTTGAAGCAGGGTGTAACCAAATAAGGTTTTAAAAGTGACTTCAGGAAGGTTTAAACCTAGGTATTCCACACTGGGAGCACTGCATTGTTTGGTGGAGTCAAGAAGGATGTATTTTAATGTATAGTGTATGTTAACGTACATGATTCTAACTAAATAAGTGATAAAGGTACATGAAATGTAGAAACAGTTCACAACTTCATTATCTTGAAGTCAAGATGAATTCTGCCTTTGATTTCAGATGAGCAACATTTTATTTACTAGAAATTTGATTGCTGCTTGGCCAGCCATACTTAATTTTGGGGTGATTTGCAATGATATGATACTTGTAAACTTCACTGTGGATGAGCAAGTGCGTCAGTGCAACAAATAGATTCTGTGATGGAAGTTGTAATCAAGGAGAAGTAGCAACGACATCCATAAGATGTACCAATTTTGTATTTTTTCTAGAGAATTTTTAAAAAAGACTTTAAAAAGCCAGAACTTCCTTCCCTTAATCCAACCTCCTTAGAGTGGTGAATGGTATAAATATACATGCCCTGCAGACTGAATTTGCAAATGACAAAGTGAAAAATACCCTAACCCTAACCCCCCCCAGTCATTAATGGTACAAACGGCAGGTTTATACTAGCTTTGCAATTTCTAGAAGTTTGAGACTAAACTCATCCCTAGAGTACATTGTGCTAGGGGCTTAATTCGATACTTCTTGATTTGCCTCATTCAACAAATGTTAACAAAATCTGTGTCTGCTCCTTGATTCAGTAACAACTTTACTGCTGAAGTTTGAATCAGATCTGAAGTCTGATATTCTTATGGGACTGACTTTTACAGGAAAGAGATACAATATATGACTTGGAAAAGGCTTGAAAAATTTATTCAGTGCTGTTTTCCTTTTGTGTTTGATTGTTAACTCCCCCAAGGCACTGGGTATGTTCCAAAACAGTATCTATGAAGTTTATATCCAGCAGGTAGGCAACAGCTGTAAGAGACCAGAATTACACTATGTGTCTGCTTTGCAGGAGTGTATTTTCTAGCTTTACCCTCAACACAGGATCCCAAGGCAGTCATGAAAGGTGTGCAATAAGTTTGTGAGGAGAGAAGTTAATCTTCTTTGAATAAAATAGCTCTTTAAAGTATGTTGGGTTTTTTTTTTCACAACTCAACTGTTACTCTTGGTAATGCTGTAGTTTTTGTCTCATTACTTTTAAACTAGAGTTGAGCGTGCTCTTTAGATTCTTAACCTAATTTTTAAAGGGAATTCTGTACTTTAAAACATTTGCTTCTAGTTAGAGCATAAAACTTGGTCTCATTCTCCAAGATGAAATTTGCTGAGAGTAAGTTTCTAAGCTTCTACTTACTGTTGAAGGAACAAAAAAAAGAAAAGCAAAAATACTTAAGTTTTCTGATACAATGTAGTAAAGCATTGGTTTCTAAATCTATTTTTCTGTAAAACAATACTTTTCAGAAGTGCATCTATTTAAGATATGTGTCAAAAAGCCACCTTGAACACAATTCTTAAGCTGCATTAAAGCCCAAGCAGCAGTTTGAGCTGTCAGTGTTGATAGCAGATGCATCACTCTTACTCAGAAAGGTAATTGATGCTACTAATCCAGTGATCCTAATGAAGAATACTTTATTGTGATAGCAGTAATCAAGTTGGAACAAAGGCACATAAAGTGCCTTCCACCTCATAAAGTGGAAGATAGCTCAGTACAGTTACATATTTCTGTTTCAGTCCTCCAAGTAGTGGCAATTAAGAGCAAATAGCAATAATTTAATTTTTTTCCTTAAATTATGCTTTTGGTTTGAGAAGTAGTCCTTTGAAGATTCATGCTCAGATTTAACAAAAAATGCAAATTCTATACTAATTTTTATTGTATACACTTTCTACAGCCTGTGCAAAGTAGTGATCACATTTATTTCTACCAGAAAGTCATCTACTTAGTCAAAGAAATTAATAAGTAATTTCAGTCGAAACACAGGCACACAACAGATTCAGGTCATATTTACTGCATCTAATAGGTGATAATCATTATCTGACTTCATGTGTTTTCTTAATATTCCTCAGCTGAAAATACTAAGACCTGCATTTTAATGTCATTTCATTAAGTTCTAAGTTGAACTGTATTTTCTTGAAACTGAGGAAGACAAAGAGCTTAGACATTGGTATAATCAGGTACCATGCCTTACTTGTTTCATGGTAGCTTTTGAAGCTGCTGTGCTCTGTTCATGGTTGGAGACTATAAGAGCATGTTTAGTTCCAATTGCTTTGACTTGATGAAGACATTTCAAAATGTATTTAAACTACATTTCGGAAATCTCATTATATACATAAGGCCCGTGAAAAGTGTTTCAGAATTGTTGCAGGTAGATAAAAAGAGCTTACTGACAAAAAATGCAAGTCAAAAGGTTCAATGTGACTCTTGTGCATTGAGGGGAAAGCATTGATCTTCTGCAGAGAAGTAGAAGGAATGGGCTTCACTTTGTGGATTTTACTACAGGTTAAGAACAGAATTCCCTTGCTTGTCTCTTGGCAACACACTCTGACACAGTTTCTATAGCAATTTATAGGCTGTGATAGTATCTGTGACCTCTTCTGTCCCTCAGGCCATGGCTACATAACCACTTTAATTTTACGTAACTATGCACAGCAGCCAAAAAGGGCAGACTTGTTTCCCCACTGCCCCCCAGCAACTCATTCCTGTCCCTTCCCCTGTGCTGGCACTAGCATTCATATGATCAATCAGGGAGCTGAATCAAGAAACCATTCTGGATGAAAACTAACCCCCAAACCCCAACTAGAATACATTTTTACAGTGGACTGACTAAAGAGATGCTTAAGGAGTTTGTGATTTGCATAGCTTTGGGAGAAGTCTCCGAGAAAAGTACAACCTCTTTGGTCTCACTTTTGTACAACAAAATGGTGGTGCTTAACTTTCTAACTAAAAGGCTTGCCATGTCCTTGGCCAAAAGGGCAAAAGATCCAAGCCAAAGGAAGATAAAACAGGACTCTTAGGTTATCAAAATCTGCTGATTTCAAATATACATATATGCAGATAACTGCTAGCATCCTTTCATCCTTTCTCTCTGACTTTATGTTCTCTTTTACTGCATTAAATTGTGTTAGATGTTGGTGCAGTAAGTGTTAAATAATCATTTGTGTCTGTCATCTTTGTTAACACCAGTGAGTGTGGAAGAAAGTGTGAAATAAGTTACCAACAGGGCATAAGTCAGGTATAGGCCTGGGAGAGATTCGAATGTACACGGGACTTTGGGAGGCCTTGTAGCATAGTGTTACATCTAACTTTCCATTTTCAGCACAGTGCAACATTGATATTTTATTTCATTCTGGGGGAAGAGGGGAGAAGGCTGGCACTTCAAATTAGCAGCAGCTGCAGAATTAAGACAAGGGTGTTAGTGACTCATTTGGAAAAGTACTAGCTAAAACATTCTGTCTCCTAGAAAAAAAACACTTAAGAAGGGTTTATGATATAAACTTTGAATTTCATGAATAGTGCCTGTGAGCTTCTGGTTTCCTCCAGGTCCTTCTTCTGATTAGTGCATATTAAAGTGAGGAGAATACATGGAGACATTTGGGAGGGGGAAACATCTCTGTTAACAGGATCAAAATCTCCAGAATGCCACTTAGTTCTTTTCACTTAGTCAGGTAGCCAAAAATTCAGATTCTTATTCTTCCAAGTAGAAGGAAAAAATGGTAATACTTAGTTGTTTCTTTGATGTAGCTGAATTATTGACAAAGAGCAGTCAAGCTCCAGTTTCCCTGAACACAGGGATCCTGAATAATAGAAGCAGTTTCTTTGTTCTCAGTCCCAAATTCCTTCCCCAGTTCACTGTTCTCTCTGTTTAGATCTTTTAAGGGACTACATACTTATGTGTGTATGCTTATGTTTGGGTTGTTCTCTGCTCTTTCCCTATTGTATTTGCATGAGGATTTTCCCTCTGATGAATATGTACCTTGCCTTGCTATATCCCCAGGTCCTACAAATTGCATTATTTAGCTTTAAGGAGTGAAGGCTAAGAGGAAATCTAATTGCTGTCTAAATCTGTCAAATGAGAATGTATAGACGAGGTGGAGCCATACACTTCTTTGAAGGTGCACAGGGATAGGATAATTCAGGTTGAAAGGTACTTCAGGAGCTCTCTGACCCAACTTTCTTGTCAAAGCAGGGTCATCTAGATAAGACCAGCTTGCTCAGGCCCCTATCCAGTCTGATCTTGAAAGCCTCCAAGGATGGAGATGCACAACGTTTCCGTGCAACTTGTTCCAATGCTGGCTGTCCTCATGGTGAATTTTTTCCCCTTATTTCAAGTCTGAACCTGTCTTGTTTCAACTGTATGCTTTTTGACTAATCCTCGCACCATGCACCAGTGTAAAAACCTGGCTCCTTCTCCTTGATAACCTCCTCAGAGGTTTCCATTTTGCAAATGGAAAACTGCTATTAAGTCCCACCAAATCCATCTCTTCTCCAGACTGAACAAGCCCGGTTCCTCAGTTCCTTCAGCTTTTCACAGAGCCCCCGGCCATCTTGATGGTCCTCCACTAAACTTGGAGGAAAGCTGGACTAGGTGACTACCAGATGTCCTTTCCAAACTATTTGTGTGATTCTATAAGGTAGACCCTGGTAACTGTCATCAGCATAAGAGACTCTAAAATAACTATTACTGTTCCTTTTATCTTTTGTCATTATAAGCTGCGATACTGTATTGGGAAGGGAAGGTATGGAAGGAATTTCATTTTTCTATTTAACATAACATGCGTTCTTTAAATATGCAAATAGCATTGCAATAATCTCCTCATCATGCAAATTCCCTTATCCCATTTTAGCAAATATCTTGTTTAAGCTGCTTAAAATGTAAGATTTTAGGTTTGTCTGCTTGTTTTTCTTCTGGAAGAACATTAGTGATACAAAAGATGTAAGTAGTGACAGACATGTATACATTCTCATGCCAAACCACTTCTTTAGGCTGCCATTTTTTTTCTCCATCAAATCGGAGTTCGTTGGTAAGTTTTTCTCTTTAATATGGATTAAAAATAAAATAAAAAAATAATTAACCCGAAGTTAAATCTTATTTCTTTCCAAGCAGACAGAGGAAAAGAGTAGTGAAGAAGTCAGTGTTCTGACTTTCTAGTAGAAAATATTAGAAGAATTAGTGTGTTCCTGTTACTCTTCACTGACAGTTCCACTATATCTCAAGTAACTTTTCTTCCAAATTGCAGTAATTTTACCAGCTGCAGAAGCTATGGATATGTGAAGGGCTTCCAAACCCACCCACCCACCCAGCTTCTTTAGCCCGCTCTTTGTTTATTGGCAGTTCTTTTCAATGTCATTTTTATACTCATTTGCCCATATTTTCTAAGGATTTTCAATTGCAAGTATAATAAAAGGAAGCTCTTATGATCTCAAACCCTGAAGTTAATCTTAAAAATGATGCATCTACTACATCTTAAGAAAAAAAAAATCACTACAGTTTTTAGCCAGACTGATGATAAGAACATATAAAACTTAACAAATGTCAGTTCATTTTTACACTGCTAACTAAATGTGTTCATGGCTGTCCATTAATTCTGAAAATCAGGTTTCTTGTTAGGTGCCAGGATACATATAGAGGCACCTAAGACAGGATAAAGTGTACTTTATTATAACCTCCTCATGGCCAGAAAGTTGCAGAGACAGCAGCATTATCACTCCAAGTTACTATCACAGAAAAGAAATATGTAATTCAACACTTCTTTATTTCCTTCTTTATCCTGCAGTGTTTACCTTGATGGTGACTGGGCTGTCTGAATACAAATACTGAATTTTTTTACAAAAATATAATATTGGGAAGAAATTGGATATATCTGTGCAATGAAGATGCTTCTGCTCTTAGGAATTCCAAATTATCTTCTTGGACTTTTCTTTAGTTGGGGGCCTGGGACTAGGGAGAGTGTTATCTAACACTTACATGCTAAATACTCATGCATCTTTCTGGGATAAATAGGTAAAAAAAGTTGATAAAAATGGTAGGAGAGTGATGGAAGTTTACTTTGCCATGCTGCCCCGCAAAGAGACAGAAAACCAGCTATGTGTATTTTATATCTGCTACCACTTTTCTTCTTTTAAAACTGAAAGTGGAAGCCCATGTCAGATTAATAATTGAATAATGAACAAATGAATAATAATTACTTATTTTATTTTACTCATATGAAATATAATGGGTCATTTTCCATGCTTCCTTACATTCTTACAATACTAACCTCTTTCACTGATGTTCCTATGGAGTTTAGAAACACATACATTTTGAACAACAGAACTGGTGTTTCTGCAGCACACCTTTTTAGGTGTAGGGTGTTGTCTTCCAAAATGTATTCCATCGTTCTCATTGATGGAAAGTGTGCTGCACCTCCTCCAGTTGCTTTTGTCATCCAGGGAGGATGCTGCAGATCCTTGTGCTCTGGTCTCGTTCCTAGGTACTTGTATATACACACTTACAAATGTGTTGGATTTAGTGTAGATTCAGTGTAGATTTGCCTATCAGTTGTTAGAAAAATATTCACTGTTGACTAAGTTTTCTTTATTGATTAGTTAATGTTCTTTGATTATTGACAATGTGGTGTCTCCTCCGCAGGATAGCCTGTGCTTCAAGTAACTGAAGTATTGGGCAATCTAGTGAAGTATGTCTGTGTGTGCATTATTTATAAAATATTCTGGGTTACTGTCCATATAATGACAGGATTCATGTGTCAAATAGGCACTGGTGGTTTTTTTCATAAATTAAGACTTTAGTCTTCCTGCCACTGATACTGAGCTCCACGTGTTCTCAAATTTAAATGGCCATAGAGTGCAGTTTTGGCAGAAAAATTGTGCACCAGAATCTTACTTGTCTTTTGTCTCAAGAAATAATAATAAACATAACATTAATTTTAAGATTTACTTAATTACACCTCCCCATTTTTCTATTTAAATGAGCTGCAAAATCTTCAGACGATGCAAGATTATTATTCATGCCAGCCTATATCATTAAAGCAGAATTCAGGAGTGATTTCCTCTGGATTCCTTAGAGACAGTGGAAAGAAGGCTCCCTGGTATTCAGGGTTGTATACAAGCCTGAGCAACTCTAGCTTGCCTAATTACTCAAGGATGTCAGGAAACTGAGCAGTGATTTCTGGGAGTAGGAAGCTGAGAGCAGTGTCAGGGAATGACAGGTATTTCAGAGTTTTAGTGAGAATCTTTTGATAATTGATACTTACATGATTAGCATTTGGAACAGAGGAAGGGAAAGCATGGCTTGGGATACCAATGAGAAAACAACAGAGATGTAGTCTGGTTTCTTTATTTTTATGTAGCCTTGGCTTCACTGAAGCAATAGACACCTTTGGAAGAACTGCTTGCCTTACTCCCACACCGAGACCCAGGGCAGCAGTCTCAGGAGCTGTGAGTTTGCTCACAAAAGTGGTTTCATGGGGCTGACCCATTTTGCTTTCTTTGCCCCCCTAATACTGAGTTTATCTCTGAAAGTGGCTTAAATATACTCTTAAAGCTGGCTATAGACAGGTCTCGAGCCTCATGTTCTTGTTTAAGACAGGAAAAGAGGGAAAGGTAAGTGAAAAATACAAAGCTGGATGGAGGGAAAATATAAGGAAAACTAATTTTGAAAGAGGAAAATTGCTGTAAAGAAGAGATAAGGGAAAAGAATAGAGAAAAGAGCAGGGAGGAGAAAAAGCACACTTCAGTGGAGAGGCTGTGGCATGTCTGCCAGAACGTGGCCCGAGAGAACACCTGCAGCTGGCAGCCCATCTATGGGGAGCTGCATTTCCAACAAAAGCAGATTGAAGGTCACATTCTGCAAGAACTCAGTTTGGGGACTGCTAAAGTTCAGCAAGATTCAAAGGTTATTTGTCAAAAAATAATACAGGATTTGGGGAAACAGACAGGCAAGACCTCTGGGAAAGGCCTGGTTCTATATAGATTGTGAGAGCACAAAAGGTACTCGTAGGGCAAATTTGGCAGTTACCTTTGCCTCTTAACTGGTGCAGCCATATTCTGACACTGTCGATAAAGTTACCGAGGTAAACTCCCCAGTATTGAAGATTGTGCCATTTCTTTTTATTTCTTGTAGTTTATCTATCTGTTTTCGTATTACATTGAAACTAGAGTAAGTGCAAGGACTTGCTGAACACACTCCTAAGTGATGTGGTGATTTTGCTGTTCCTTTTGATATTTTTTTATGTTCAGAAATTCTCGTATCCCAATAGATCTGGCAGTAATCTGAATCCAAGAAAAAATACACTGTATTAAAGACTTAATGGAGTTTGCATCCACTTAGCAGCCACAATATCATTATAGTGTATCACACACTACTGCATAAAGTGGCTAAAGAGAAAAAAAAGGCACCAGGCATCCATCTCGATATGAAAAATTAGAAGAATATGCATGGAAAATAGAATTCAGTTGAAATTATACAGTACATCAGCCGAAGTGAAACTTGAAATTTATAGCAACATATTTTCATGCCTTTCAACTTTACATATAAGGAGACATGCTTTCCTATATTCAAGTTCTCATCCTTCATTTGTGCTGTTTGTATTATGCCAGAACACTTATGTGTCCAAGCATGGTGTTCTGGTCATGTGTTAATCAGCTCAGAGGCCATGGTCCATCCCACCAGCCTGAGCAGATCCAATATTTGGACTAGAAATAACATTCCAGCCTGCTGTGGTGAGCAGAGAGGTGGGCTTTTTGTTTCGATTCAGATCACTTGGAGGGAAAAGCAGGACCAAGAGGAAGTTTGAAGTGCTAAAGTAATCACCAGGGAGCAGTATTTTCAGTTCCTACAACAGAGATGAGATAGTTTGTATATTTTCATTTATATTTTTGTGTAATGGCCAGAATCACTCTCAAATGTGCTGTGGCACAGTGTGTGCAGATCATGATACCACACGGGTATCACAAAGCTTGTATTTTTCTGTCACAGTCTGTTACAGAAAGTCAAATCAATCACAAAATCAATCCCTGGGATTTTGTACTTTTGAATATGCTATCCTGAAACCATAACTACACCTGACTAGGAGAAGATCCTTTGTGTTTATTTTTAATGTTTCTCTTTTGTAGCTTTTAGTTCTGGTTTTTTTTGTTGTTGTTCTTTAATCACTGGTTGTGTTGGTGATAGCCGTCAAAAAATGATAAAACCCCTGAGGTTTCTGGCATGGAGTTTTGACCTGCATCTCTCTCATGTGCAGTGGTCCTCTGTGAATGGTATTTGGCATCTAGTTCTTTTCTTCTGACAGCAGGGATCTTTGAGAGGTAACTGCTGTGCAAGCACTATGCACAATACTAGCACAATGAGCACTGGTGAAAGGCCAGGTATAAGTATTTATTAGGTATTCTGGAGTAATTATCCCTGAATAATTTCAAGTGAGCAGAGCTTTCTTCTTATATAGAAGTACCATTGTCCAAAACAGCTTAATCCACTTTCAAAGCCAGCTAAACAAGAACAGGCATTCTTATTCTGAAATGTGATTGCCTTCTCAAGTCATTACTTCTAGATGTTGTTATATCTTAAACTGCTAACCTGATACAATCCATGTGCATACAAGAGGCTTCTGTTCCCGATTGTCTCCATGATGAAGCCCTAAAGGGTTGATGATTCTGAAGTAATTTCAGAATTAGAAAATAAAAGTTAGTCAAGATGCAAATATTGATGCCTACAAGATTTAGAGGGTAACTACATTTAAAGATATAATTGACTGTGTAAGGCAATGCTTTTCTGGAATTTCTATGTTTTATTAATTCCCATAGACCTATTTGCATGTCTGCATATCCATATCAGGGGTCATTTCAAGCAGGTCTGATAAATTTCCAAATGTGGACAAGCCTTAAGCTGACTTGATGTGCTGAACTCATGTCAGCTAAAACTCCTATTAACTGCATTGTCCTCCAATAAATAATTTTAATAGTTTTAATTATATGACTCAATGCAGTCATACTAGAAGTAAGTAAATGCACAATGAATATTTATTCACTAAGTGAGCATTTTGACTGCATGCAGTATTCAGGACTGAACTCCAGAGCACTTAGCAGAACACAGATGAGATTTCTCTCTGTTCTTTTGATGTCTCTTTTCTTGAAAATTTTAAGTACCATAGTTACAATGGTATCTGAATTTGATTTAAAATTGAAATGTTTCTAGGATATGCAGTAGCGCAAAGCACAAGTAATTGCATGAATATGTGTTATATTAACACATTTATATTAACTAGTAGTAGTTTTATAAATGAGAAGTTATGTTACAGAGAAGAATAGGTATGAAGTTGCTTAGAGGTTTAAAAACTACATTTACAATGATGTGGACATACATCTAATCTAATGTAATAACACTAAGTATTGGCATAAGAGGCAAACTACCCAGCTACAGCCCTTCAATTAAAATTGTAGGGGAATGGAGTTAAATAAGTAACGCTGGGTAGAATTTACTCTAAATACAGAAAAAAATTAAATTCAGTCTGTAGCATATTCTACTTTTGTGACTTCTAGACTTCAACAAGAATTTTACATTTGCATCCCAGGGCAGAAACTGTCTGTGTGCTTAGAGGCATGAAATCTCTCAAGGTAATACTTCATAGCTATGGAATGTATCCCATGACCGATATGTAGCTAAGAACTGAGAATCAAATTACATATTAGAAATAGTTGAAATTAAATATTTTTCTACTAAAAGAGAGCATTATGCTGGGTAAACAACATATGTTTTCTCTTTTTCTAGAGATCCATTAGAGCATAATTATATTAAGCATTTAAGTATGTGTGTTTGTATTTCCTGCTTTTTTGAATTTTAATATTATTCTTTAAGATTTTTTTTCTTGAGTTTATTAAAGTTTTATGTTTGACTCTTAAGTATCTATTTTTCATTCTTACTTTCTTCTTTTCTTCACTCCAAGTAAATTTGGAAATTCTGATCTTAAGCAATTAATTTGCAAACATACACTTCAGCAAGGAAGGAACAAACATCCCTAAATCCTTATTGATGGCTGCACAGAGCATCCACTAAGGTGCTCTGAGTGATGTGTTATTAGAAAAAATAATATTACTCAAAACAAAACATAATTTGATGAACTTTATTGTCCATATTTACACATCTAAGATCAGCAAGAATTACCTGACTATTCATTTTCATAGTGACACAGACCCTTGCAGATACAGAGAAGCTGTTGTGTCATCAACTGGATGAGTCTTCTAGAGTGTCAGCTCCACTTATTTTTCCTGAATCCATTCTCAGTACAAACTGAATCCATATACATGGTCAGGTTTGATAGGAGGTACTTGACTCCATCCATCTTGTCTTCCCATGACACTCCTGTCTGCCTGGAGTGTTGTTGTGCCAAGTGGGGAAGGTGATGATCACCTTTTTGGCTAAAGAGCTCTCATGGTAGGGGAGACCCTTCTCTGTTGCGTTTGTTTAACAATGAATTGCTGAGGATTCAGCCAAACCAGCAGAGGAAAACGAGAAGAAGAAAAGGGTCTTTATTTGTAATAAAAATGCAGGTTTTCTTGTATTTGTTATTTTGTCTGAGGTTCTGTTCACATGAGCCCAGGTGGTCAGGAAGCTGAGTTTGTCATTGGATGGGATAGACTACAAGGTACTTGGTAATTGGTTTAGTTTATAAGTTGTTAGTCCTTATATTCTGTAAACACCCCAGCAGCCCTCCACACAGAATCCTCTGCACAAGGTGTGTCACTGCCACAGAGGACATCCATGTCTCAATGAAACACAGGACACAAAGTGGACTTTGAAGGGTGTCAACAAACAGTGTAGTAGTAGTGTGATAATCCTGAGGTTTAAGAGAGTCTACTACTTTTTTGAAAGCTTTGTTGCATAATGTGTATTCTATATAGTATGTATTCTGTATAGTACTGTGACTAATGGGTACTATAGTCAAGGAGTGAATAGTCAAGGAGATAATGCCAGACTCTTCTGAGACTGGATAAAGAACAAAGCAACACATTAATCTAATTCTCAAAAGAGTTATATATACACACCTTAGTTTCAACAGAGCAAGATGTAATTTTTTTTGCTAGTACTTAATTTTTATCCACTTTAGCAACCTCCAGCTCTATGTCACAATTCTTAAAATGTTCTATGATGAGAATAGCATTTGGAACTATTTATGTAGTTAAGAAAATTCACATGATTTAAAATTTGAATTTCTATCTGACCTCTGCAGATCAAATCTGAAGTATGTGGCTCTGAATTGTCCGTATTCTGACATATGTTGATAAAAGTGTTGGGGTGTTGAACTTTACTTAAGTTTTTAGACATATTGTTGGGGTTGGAGAAATACTATTGTGATTATTCTGTTGTGTTGATATAAAATGCAATTACGAAAAGCACATCATCCACAAGGAGGGATTTTCTATGAAGATTATGCATTTCTGTGGAATCTGTTGCCATCTCTTCAGTGAAATTCCACTGCCTTGCTGAGCATAGAATACAGAAGCACTTATATAATAGAAAACTTGGAACACTGTAAATTATGTCCTTTGAACAATAAATGAACTTTCTTCTTATATTGAACTGTAGCTGAGGAATGTAGTATTCTTTTTCTCATAATTGTCTACACACACCCAGTCTGCACTTTTAATAACAACTTGCAGTTGAAGGAGCACACATCCTATATTTTTGGCCTCAACTGTGTATTTTTGTAGTGGATTGATGTTTTACATTTACATTAACAAAAACACTACATAATGATTATACATCAGAGTTAATGGGGCCAGTTTTACATTATGCATACGTACTTGTTAGAACATGAATGATTTTTTTGAGAGTAACTATGCAGTTTATGGAACTTTTAAGCCTTTTTGGCCCTATTAAAATATTCAATAACATATTTGCTGAATATGTGCTTTTTCTTGCATTAATCTAGTATTGCCATTTGTTAATCTGTGGTGAACGTTTCTCCAGACAATCCAACAAAAGATAACAGACCAGTTCCCTGTCCAGAAAATTGACACCATGTAAACAGAAGAGTGGACCAGGGCTTTAGGGGACAACCCATTATTCTGTAAAAGAAAAGGGTCAGCCTGATAATGGCTGATAATGATGTCTCTAACTTTGCTGCAGTACAGGTAAACATAAAATCCTAAACAAAAGCAATTGGCATTTAAAGCTAAGCGTAAAAAGCATAAGCTTCATTATCGTGCTGATCTGGATGAACCCTAAACAATGTTTACAGTAAGGTTTGGAGAGTTGCCTAGCACTGGAGTATACACAATTAAACAACATAGCTGAACTTTTCTTTCATGTCAGTGTACTGCTAAAAAGACCTCCATTATACTCATATGATAGTAATTCTTGGAACTTACAACATAAACAAAAATAGAGAACATTCACTTGTAATTCTATCTGATGGTAGCTGAGTGCATCAAGGGGCATAACTGCATTTTCACCTATATAGCTTAGGAAATAAATTAGATATATAAAGTAATGGCAAGGACATAGCAAAAGGGAATCCAATTCTGCCATATGAATGTGTACCTGAATTTGGCAGTTGCAAATATGAACTAATTGTTGTTTAACATATTGAAAAACTAATTTTGATTGTTATTGTGCACTCTTAATTTCTGTGACTAATAAGCATCTGTATATTCTTCTTTGCTTTGATACAGTAACCCAAGGAAAGCAAACACAAATTACTGAAGGGACAGAGGAAAGCTAAAGTAACAAGCCATTTGGTAGATTTTGAAATTGGATAATCTGAAATGAAACTGTAGTTTGGGTTTAGTATTAGTCTAAAAAATACTTATGTTACATAACAGTAACAGTAGGAATTTCCAAAATAATATATATTATTTCATATTTGTTTTAATTATTTTTAATTTTTATTTTAAAATGAATTATTTTGGATACCATTTTGGCATACTTAGACATCATAATAGTTCTTGTAGTGCTTATAACTAATGTTATTCCATTAACTTGCCACACAGTTTCTATTAAGCTGTTTATTTTTGTGTTGAGACTCCACATTTTGTGTTGTATCCACATTTTAAATGATAAACTTAATGGCTGCATGTAAAAATGAATGTTAATGTAGGATACTAATTTAAAAGTGCAGTATATGACTTGTTTAAATCTTGAATAATTAATTAGGTTGTATGCAGTTGATGATACTGCAGAAAGATAAACACTAATTGTATATTAAAAATGCTCTAAACTTTTATCAGCATCTAGAAGAGAAGAACTATTCAAAGCTTAAGAACAAATGATGAACATAAATGCTTCAAATAGAAAATGTTTTCTTCCAAATGTTCTATTTTTTTCTTATCAAGACCTCTTGACCTTTGCTTTTTGTAGGAATAATACTAATCCTGTGCAATTTCAGATAATCACAACATTCACTCATCAGAGATTAAAACAGGTTTTTCTAGATTTGGAATTAAAACGTTTAAACTCTGCACTCTCTTCACTTTCACTGAGCAGTTTTTACTGCTCATTAACCAAAAATTATTCATGCTATTGTCTGAAATTGCAGTTTATTACAGTTATGATAGAATAATTATATTCTACTCCGTACTGGAGCTGATAGCAAGAGGAAGAATCGTATTTTCGTGTTGTCAGATCCTGAGTCCCTCAGGGGTGTCTATTCTGTAATAATTTTTTCTGTTTTAGAAAAATGGTATCTCCCATGAACAGATAGATACTCAGGTGGAGAAGGGTTACATGCTAGTGTTACTGGTTTTAAAACACAGAACTCAGTAATAGTGCATGGGCTCCTGAGTATTGGGTAAGCAATTTCATTAGCAATCCTGCAGCATGTTTGCTAACAGCATTAGAAAGTGCTCTTCCAAGCAGCCCTATCAAGCTTTTTTATCTGTGAATGTACAGCAACTTTATTACCTTTGGAATGCATTTTCTCAAATTCCTGCTCTTTGAATTAGACCTTTCTGCCAGATGCAATTGGTATTACATTGCTGACTATTGCCAGTATCTTTCCTTCATATTTTTAATACCAAAAGTTCTTTCAGCATCTAATGAGGTCTTGCTTTTTTAAATTAGATGGGGTTTTGTATGTTCTGGAAATCCAAAGGAAGTCCTTGGCTTGCAACATCACATTAGTATGTTGGTGCTCAAATACATCAATTGATGGATAGTAACTGTGTGGACAGTGAGAGAATTTACCATTTGCTAAGCGTGCTTGGTGTACACAGCTTTCTGCTTGGAGGCTGGAAACAAGCACCCTGTGAGGACACTCGGGGTTTAAGCAGTGTCTGATATTTAGGCATGCAAGATGTGTAGATTGAGGAGAGTGAAAGGAAATGCTAAACCTAAAGGCACATGGCTGCTACAGATCAGGAAAGTCTCAGCTGTGGCCTCTGTGGACTAGAGGGGATTGCTTGCTAGCTTAGGTGGGGAGAATTTTTGTTGATCTCTATGGGTAACTTCACCACTGTTCCCACCAATTTGAATAGGCTTATTATGCACAATGAGTAGAGAGATTGACTCTGAAAACCATTACAGTTACTTGATGTTCAATTGCAATTATCATATTTACTTGAAGGCTGTAAGAATCTTGTGCTACACTGCATGTCTTGTGGCTGTAAATAATTCTGTATTAATAAAGTTTTAATGTCTGCAAGTATAAATCTGCCTTCTCCTCAGCAGCACATTTTTCTTCTAACAGTACCTAATGGCATGCATTTGTAGCTAGTCCCCCTGTGTACTGGTACCAGCCGTTTCTGTGCAGATAAGGAGTTGTCAGTGCTTCCATGATAAATTTGTATTAGCTAGGTTTAGCTAGGTGGTATTTTCTTTGTTGTGCTAACTCATAAACTGGGACTTGATTCAAAATGAGTTTATAAAAAATAGTTTGTACAAGATACGTTTCTCTCATTGTTTTTTTTTTATTATAAGAGGAAGACAGCATCTTGAGTGATATTTTTCTTTTAACTATTACTTAAATTAGAATTTTAAAGTAAGCGAGAAGATGGTATCTGGTATTTCAAATGTGGGCCAAATGTCTTTATGTTATAATGGTAATACAGTGGGTAATTTTTTAAGGTATTCACTCAAACATTAGGAAAATAAGTGTTAAAGCAATTATCAAAAGATAAACCACAAACTTTATCTTCTGGTAGATATTTTCTGATACATGTTTGAATCCAAATCATGTCAGTATATGGTACTACACAAAGATGAGATCTTACTTATGTCCCAAAATAGACCTAAAACAATACATGAGTAATGGGCAAGCATTGCCTTGGTCCTCTGTCCAGATCCATGAACCAGTTTCACTGCTATTGTGATCATCTCAGTAGTACTGAAACATCCAGTTGATACAAATCCACATCAAGCTTACTTCAGCTACGCAAATGATTATTTCTGTGAAATTAGTAGTCCTGTGTTGTACTCCAGATAGTCAATGATATCTTCACTCAGTCTCATTTAGTGTTTTCAGGGAAAACTTAGATGCATTTGTAGACATCTTTCTATCCAACACACCTAGATATGAAGGTTTAATTTGCAAGTATTCTTTATTTGCACAGTCCCTAACCACTGATGTGACTGGAATCACATAAATGAGGAATCCAGATACAGGTCACACCATAGGTTTCACTCCTAGTCACTGTCCCCATAGAATCTTGATGCTCTTAAGCTATAAATTGTTTGAACAGTTTTGGAAAGGTGTGGGTTTTCTTTTGGTTGTTTTTTTGGTTTTTTTGTTTGTTTGTTTTGTTTTGTTTTTAAGATAAATTCTAAGTATGATTTGCCAGAATGCTGCTGTCATAAAGTCTCACTACTGAATGTCCATGTCTTAATTTTTTTCAGAAAATTTTGTTTATGCATTTTGATGACATGGAAAAGCATGGCAAAAAATGGCACAAGCCAGTTCAGTTTGTAGAAATAAAAAAAATACACTGTGTTACCCATTAAGCTAATTATGGTATTAAAAATTAACATCTCCAGACTCCGTGCTTCCTTTTTTTAACTTATGCTCAAATGGATGTGGAGTGCTCGTGAAGCAACATGAATTTGCAGTCAGAAAGAAGGGCTACTAACAATAAACCTCCATAGATGCAGTCCTGAAGGACTTTCTTTCCAAACGTGGCCTATTGTAAAGCACTGGGATTACTCACAGTAGTAAGGATTTGTTCTGGGACTTTACAGGGTTGCCACCCAACCATTTTGTGGTTCCCAAGATATGCAGTCCTTTTACAAAACCTAGAGGAGCCAAAGAGCAAATGGAAAGTCCTTTTTTATACATAGCCTTGCCACTTTGGAGACATTTGGGACTTCTGGTGCCATTAGAGTTGAAGCAGAACTCTCCAGTGCCTTCACTAGCAAGTTGTGCTAGAGAATTGATGGCAAGAATCTGACCCCGGTGTGGTGTGTGCTTGCAGGCTGAGCGGTGGTGGGAGGCCAGCTGTGGAATGTGGGAAAGCGGCTGAACTGCTGAAGTCATGCAGGGAATGTTAAATGTGTCTCCAGCTGGCAGGGAGCTGCGGATTGAACACAAGTGCCGGGGCCCGGGTATTGCCGAGGGGCTCCGGCACCCGCCGCACCGGGCCCCTACATGTTGCAAACGGATCGGGAAGAAAGTTAAATGCCTGCCGCCTGTCGGGGGAGTTTTAATGGCAACTGTAGCGAAGCAGTGAAGGCTTAAACGTTTTTATTGTAAGTAAACTGTTGCAGTAGCCCTGCCCAGGCAGCGAAGAGTGCGGTGGAGAAAAGTTAATTCTGCAACGTTCAGGAGAGAGAAGAAGTGTTCTCGTATTTTCCTTTTTTATTTCCATGGGGTATGTACCGTGGGGTATGTTCTTAGAGAAAATGCAATTCATCCTACTTTAGCAACCCTCTGCATTAGTGCGGGTGTTCTCTTAACAACAACCTAGCTGACGGGTTCCAGTTTCACAGTAAAAGCAACAAGGGCAGAGGCTGCCGCCAGGCTGGCATTGCGAAGGAGGGAGCAGAGGGAGAGGAAGTGGGCAATGCCTTTCAGCTCTTCTGAGCGGACAATTAGAATAACCTCAGGTTCCCTGGTGTTCCTTCATGAGCAGGGCAGCTGCCGTAAATACCCCTAAGGGATGCCTGCAGGTATTTTCACGGTGGGTTTTTGTGTGTGTGTGGTTTTTTGTGGGTTTTGTTTGGTTGGTTGGTTTTGGGTTTTTTTGTCATGCTGGTGTAAGCTCACTTTGTCAGCCCCAAGCTAAAGGTAAACCGTGTTGGGGCAATGCTTAACCTGAGCTAAAAAATCCTTCTGAGGTGTCAGCAAGGTGACTGCTTGTCCAAAGGCACAGGCCATATAATCCCAGGTCTACTGAAAGAAGACTGTGTAGACATGCCGTATATTGTTTAAAGGTATACTGAGAGAAGAGTTGGAGCATGACAGTAAAACTCAGAGGTGGCAACTGTGCTGCGAATAACATAGTTTATGTATATATAACATATCTATTAAATATGATATAATCAGGAGCAACAAACAGATTATTACAAACTGCAGCATATAACTGCCAAACCATGTAAGTCCCTAGCAACAGTTTTCCTCTGGAAACTCCTTGATGCTTTCCCAAGGTTAATTTTCATAATAAGTTTACTACTTTAAATCATCAAGAGAAAGCATTGATCTGCTGTTTTTCAGCTTTTGTTTAACTAAAGACTCCACCCAAGTAACTCTGGTCATAAGACATTTTCTTCTGTTAGAGTCATAACTCAAGATGTGTCACAAATGGCATTAACAATGAAAACAGCAAAGGGCTGTGCCTCCTTATTTCTAATCCTGACCACAAACCTCTTGACTCTGGATCAGAAACAGAATGGAGAAACATGACAAAAATCCATTTTTAAACTTTCCCCATGGAAGCAATAATTTAAGGGGTTTTAGAGATGTAACTCTGGTGAATCTTGCTGCACAGCTTTCAGATGTTACTTTCCCCGTCTGACCGCACTCCTTTCACTGCCTAGCCTCTCCGTACTCATATACCTTCTCAGTGGTGGCACCGAGGGGACATTTGCCTGTGCCTCTGCTGTGTCATTGAAGAGTTTGACACTACCAATCAAGGTCACTTTCCTTGGTCAGACAGCATCATACACAGCTCTTCTTGAAGCAAGGTGTCCTCCCCTTGGTAACTCCAGAAGGCTACCTGGGAGCTGAGAAGGGACTCTGCTGTAGCCAATAGGTGAAACAGGAATACATCTGGGACTGAAATAGAACTTCACTGAGGAAAAATATAGTTTGGAAGGGGTGGGCACACAGCAGCCAAGGGAATATGGAAGGGCAGAAACACTACTTTGCAGGAACATGAAAGTTCACCTCCCAGCCTCCTCCTCAGTCTGTCCAATGGGATGAAAGTGCTTCTTACTGTCAGGAGGTGGAGTGCCTTGAAAGTAACCCTGGTGGTGCAGGAAGGTGGGGAGGTGTGGGAAAAAAGGCTGCTGGGCTGAGATACCACAGGCTGTACTTGGAGGAGCTGAGGCTCCAGCATTCCCTTCTGCTCACTCTGCTACCCAAGCATTTTTGGCACAAGAACAAAAAGGACACCTGGAGGCAGCAATACCTCAAACTAATAGAGGAAGGCTTGCAAATACTCATTTGCCAAAGCCTAACTTGTAGTAAAAACATTCACTGCTCTCCAATAGTCAACAAAGTTGTTGCTGTGGTATCAATAGAAGCAGCTGGTGCAAGTAGCAGTTCTAAAGGAGATGAACAGGAGATGAACATTAAGTGCTTGTAATTTGTGCTCCAAGGTCTGTAGCTCAACCTTGTAATACAGAGGATGCATTGTAAAACTAAAGCTGTGTTTTCAGATGTATTCTTTTGTAGCAGTACCAACTTTAAGCATCCCTCTCTGTCTCCAGCCATTCTTTCTCCCCACTTTACCCCATCAACAATGCCAGCATAGCTGTTAGTGGGGCCATACAATGAAATAGATCTGGGAATTGGTCCAGGTTAAAAATAAACAGCAAAAATTAATACCAGGAACAAGCAGGATAAGGGGAGAAATGTTTATGCTAGCACTGTTGCTGAAAGAAACATGTAAGAAACTTTGCACTTTTGAATTCTCATTTACTGTTGGACAAAATGACAACTGATGATATGCAAAGTAAAACAGATCTAACAACCCAAACCATTCTGTGATTCTATGTCTTGACAGTCTGAGAACAGCAATTATTATTTTTATTTACCCTTATATCTTATGAACAAGAGTATAGTAACATGAACTGGTATTAATTTATTATATAGATGTTATTGCCATTGAGAATACATTCCAGTCTTTCCCTTGCCCTTGTAAACTGTAAGTAAAAAAGTGGTTACAGAAGTTAAATATTGAAACTTGTCTTTGTTGTACAGTGGACCAAAAAGTAATTGTGACAGACTAGAATTAGGGAGTTTCTAGAGAAAATCCTGTGCTCTATAGTACTAGAGTATTTCTAGTATACTAGTATTTCTAGTACTATATTATGAAGTATAGTACTACATACTATACTACACACACTACTATACACTACACATACTATAGTACACATACTATAGAGTATAGTACTAGAGATTTTATAGTCTTTAGTAAGTAGACCAACAGTCCTAATAAAGGACTTTTTAAAATATATAAAAAATGGATATTTATTTTCATTATTATATATTAACTGAGGAAATTAGTTTAATCTCAAGTATGGAAGTAAGGGGGAAATGAGCTACCTTTTCTGAGTAAAGTTTAATGACTGTAGTACAGCACAAAAAAGAATCTTACGTCAGTCAGTCTGTTCTTACTGGTGAAACCATCTTCATACCAGAGGACATGAAATAAGCTCTTAAAGTGAAAAATGGCTGAGAAAAGCATGCTATATTTGGGAAGAAATCAGAATTACTAAGGCTGGGACACCCTATCAGATGTACTTGTAAACAGGTTTTTTGATCCATGTAAATGGGAGGTGGCACACGATATTTTGTATCTACAGTTAGTTAAAAACAAACAAGAAAAACACAGCAGCAGACAACTGGATGTACAGGTGTTGGGGTCCCTGAGTACATGGTGAAGCAGGGTGCCACAGCCAGAGGTCTTTCCACACCCAAGGAGCTTTGGTGACCTCTTCTAAGATCCCAACACCTTGAAGAAATCTATTTTGCCTTAAAGCAGGGATTCTGTTAAATAGTTTCAAACACAGTCATATATTATCTATCTGAGTTTTATGGCTTATAAAGTGGATCGAAAGACTGGATAGTTTGTGGTACTACCATTTATCTGGTAAGACAAGAACTACCTGCTTTGTAGTTGTTTGTTTTTTTTTTTGAGTTGTTGAAATTCCAAATTTGAGAAGCCAAAACATCCTCTTGAACTGGAACATTTTTAGAGATTTCAGTGAAGGAAGAAGTTGAGAGCATTCTGCTTTAGGATGAGTTGTGTTTCTTTACCCCAATTAATTTTCAAGGTTCTTGAAGAGAATGTAAAAATAAGTAAAGGTAATTCTGAAATGCTGTAATTAATAATTTAATAAGAAAAATGTTAAAATTCAGTAAATGGGCATTTTGTCAATGTCTTAGGAGGTTTCTTGTTGCTGTATGGTTGTCATTCCTGATACCAGTGTAGAACTTAGCTCAGATTTGCTGGTGTATGTTCTCTGGACCCTCCTTGCTCATCCATCTTCCAGACTAAATTCCTTCTTGTACATTCAAAGCTCTGTATATTTAAAGCTATTCCTTGCCCTGGTTTCAGAAAGATCAGTCTATCTTTTTATCTTCTTTTTGACTAGTAAAGGATTGATCAACTGCATTGCTGTATGTAACTTCAGAAAAAGTGACATAGTTTCTGAGAGTTCAGTTTTCACTTAGTTTATAATTAGTAAATTGTCTTGTTTATAATGCTTGAGATTTTAAGCATGTAGCATGCTCAGCAGAGAGTTAAAAAAAGCATGGAATTGCACGTGCATTCCTTTTTGAAGGCAAACCTCCAAAAGCAGGTTTGAAGCAAATCCACAGGCCAGTATGGGGAAGCTTGTTCTTTCACTGCCCACCCTGTACCTCCGTTTGTGGAAAATGGGATCTTGTAATTTCCAGGGCTGCTGAACTAGCTTTGAGGTAGTGAAGGTAAAGTTTTGATTTTTAACTTCAAGATGAACTTAAGTTTTAACTTTGCAATTAATGTCTTAGTCCACATTTAAGCAAGTTCTTAACTGAAAAAAACCCAAACAAATTGTTTGAGATTTAATGTGGAAATCATGTCATGCTATGGGGCAGTAACTGAGGGCCCTTGCTAAATGTAGAACACCTTTTCTGTGAATGTCTTGTCATGGATCTCTAAGATTTCAAAGGTAATAAGTAGGCTTACATTTAGTGAAAAGAAAATTAAAAATGAGTCATCAGTTAAGTTTTAAGTACATAAAGAGGTGGAGAATAATAGACTGCTTCAAAACCACTGACGCCCTGGAATGATCTGCGACAGCCAACTTGGGAGCTGGTAGTTACTCCCTATTTAGTCAGGGAAGTGTAAGACTAGACATTTTTCTGATGACCTGTGTCAATGAAGTTCAACATGGCATAGATGAGCAAAAGATTTGATTGTGAAGGTGTTAAGACACTGGGTATTCCAACTTGATGCTGAATAAGTGAACAGGCTTTTAACTACTGATGTACCAATGGGGAAGAGTCTTTAAATCGTGCTGTTTTCTGTTTACTCCTGAGGGTAGCCCCTTAAAATGGTTACAGATGTTCCAGCATCTGTAAATGAAGAGTTTAGTAAGAGCAGTGAACAGTAATAATAAATATTAATCATAATAATAGTGTTGAGAAGATTAATTATTTGTGCAGTGCTTCAAGAATCAAAAGTGTTACATAAATTCAGCTGGTAATTAAAGTTTGTGTGTGTAATAGAAAAATACTCTCAGTGAGTTAGACTGAAAAAATAATTAGCCAAAATTGTCATTCCCCCTTTGGTCCGTCTTTTGTGGAAATATGAAACCCAGGATTGTTGTTTTAGATACTGTGAAAACTGAGTAAGAATTAATGGGTGGTTTATAATTAAATAACAACATCATGTTCATTAGCATGTAGTTATGGAACTATGATATTCCCATATGTGACTGTAATACATTTTAATTTTTCTAAAACACTTATGTACTTAGAGACTTGAGTGCTGCATACAAGCACAGCTTCTGTAAAGCATGACTTCTAGTTGCATGGTGAGACCTGACATTTCAAATGCTGAGGAAACAAATTGCTATCTGACAGAGCAGACAACAGGCTTGCAGAAAATAATGAATTCAGGAAATACCTTGTGCCTGGCTCCAGCAACAGTCTCTTCCTCCCTAAGAGTGATCCCTGCTCTGTGCTCCACTGTGATGGAAGACACACAAGCTGGGGTGGGGGGAGATGGAAAAAGAATCTACAGCTAATGCAAATGTCTTCTTTTCGTATGGACCCATGTCATTTTTTGCTTATATGAGGTGAAGTTATTCTCTTAGGAAAGCTCTGCATTCTGCAGCTGAAGACATTTTCTTCTCAAAGAACAGGCAAATGCATCCTAAGCCTGTCTAGCATAGCAGCCACTGTAGGAAAACATTTTTAATCCAATCTGCCTCTGCTATTCAGCCACCATTTCCAATTCTGTATTAAATTACTTCCATAATTCTCCTGCTCTCTGACCCAACTTCTGCTCTTTATGACTTAGTGAGCAAGGAATCTATCTATACACAGGTCAAGAGAGTCATCATTGTTTTATGCTGTGAGCTTGTCTACAAATTTGGAAAAAGCAATACAGTGGAAACGTTCATTTTATCTCTAGAATTGGTTCTATCTATTGATATATCTCTGAAAGAAAGAAGAAACAAATGTGTTAAAAAAAGTGATATGTTAGTGAACACCTCCTTCCCAAGAGGTTTGAATGAAGTATACAAGAAACATGTCCTTATTACTGTTTTTCCTGTGTGATCATAACCAGGACAGACAGGGGCTGGGATTCTTTATGGCCTCGCTCCTCATTAAAGTATTTATAGCAAAACAAAATGGACATAAGGTGTCTGTTATCCAGAGACTTCAAATAAACCTAAAGCTAAATCTAAATCTAAATAAAATCTTCAGTAGTCAGTTCAGAATAAATGACTACCCAGAGCATGGGGAATTCATGAGTCAAGTCCCAGATCTCCCCCATCCCAGACTACCTGCTCTTCATTGGATGTCCAGTAATTGATAGCTCAAGTTGTCTGCAAATAAGCAAGAAAAAATGTTTGTCCAAGAGTACCCAAAACGGTAGGAAGTCTAGCAGCAGGGACAACTCCTGGAACACTGCAGTTCCTAAATCATCCCTTTAGTTAAAATCTTTTAGTACATTCAAATAAATAAATCTTGACTTTTGCATTTGGAAGAACAATACTGCAACTGTTTTAATTCCCTATTTTAGATCAAGTTCTAATTTGCTTTCAAACAGGAGTCAGCTTTCCTGTTGCAGTGCTGGCCTGTCAATGCAATGTCTAGTTTTCTTGTTTAAACTAAAAATCTGGATTGGTCCAGCAATATATATGTTTTTGTCAGTCATATGTTTAAGTCAGATCTAATCCTCATTATGAATGTTTGCAGGCTGCAAGTGCACAGCTTCCTGTCTGATGACTGCCTCTATATTTCCATTTTTCGTATTCCATATAGCCGTTATCTGTTTCATTATATCTGGAGTAGCCTGCCAGATCACTTCAGCAAGTTAACTGGGAAAATGTTGCTTTAAACTGTGTGACTCGCAGTTTCTACAATCTCCTTTTATTTCTTCAATTTAAACCCAGCAACATTTAAACAAGAATAAGACAACAAATCACCACCATTTTAACTTTCTCATATATTATCTCTATAATCTTTTAGATTATTCTGTTAACTCAGGTTGTAAGCTAAATTAGCCCAATGTGCCAGCATTGTAGAAGTTGGAAAGTAATTCTTGTGAAGGAAACAGTACTGTTTCCAGTTCTCGAATGAGCTTTGCAGTTCAAGGGACTTTTGACGTTCTCACTTGAATGTATCTTTGCCTCCCATGTTAACTATAGGAAGTTTGAAGGCACTACAGTAAGAATTAGGTGACAGTAATCAGTAGGGGTGCAGTGCATTCTGCCATGATCACCAAAATAATACTATTCACCTACTTTATGCTCTGTTTATACCTGTTTTATGCACTGTTTTGATATCTTGATATCTTGATAAAGATACCGAGACCTGAGGTTGAAAGAACTGGAGCATCGTTCTGCCCAGTGGCTTTCTTGATGCAGCCTAAACCAGTCCTTTGTCAAACAAGTACTGGTTGCACATTTCAGTAACACTTTATTTTATTTCTATGTCATTTGCTTTAATAGTAAGTGATGTTTTTGAAATACTGTAAATATTCTACTTGCCTATGTTATGAAGATATAAAAAGCAGTACTAGGTTGAGAAAAAGACTGAATTGGGTCTTATTGTATGAGTCAACTACTTTTAAAAAATTGGCATAAACATCGAGATTCCAAACAGGTTACATGAAACACAGACAACACTATCAGCTATTATGCTGTTTGGGTCACACTACAAGTGTACAAGCAGAACTGCTTTGAAGTCAATATTAATAACCAATACTGGATTAAATAAAAGGTCAAAGTACATCAAATCTTACTTAAATTCCAAGGGTAAAAAGAATTGCTAGAAGTGCATACTGTAACATTTTTGTGTTTGTTTTTCAATATTTTTCAATATTTTTAAATATTAAAATATGAATGGAAAAGTAACAGTAGATACAGAGCAACCATAGCTCTAATATCAATAATGAATCCTTTTTCAATGATAGGTTTAATATAGCTTTAAATGTGATCCCAGGATTATCAGTGTATTTACTGTGGAGGAGTAAGTGCAAAGTGGAGGAATCATGCAGTGACAGAAGTAGAATGAAACTTACGTAAGTGTCCTGCATCCTAGCGTGGTTTATGAATCAGCTTTTAAAATAAGTGTCCTTTTTTGTCAGGAGGCTCAAAAATTCAAACTTAAAACTATGTATGTTTAATATCCCTTTTGTATTGGCTTTGGATACTTGGATATTTGTGCTGTAGTCTTTTGGTTGGAAGAAAGTAAGCTCAAAATCATTGTGTGTGTTAGAATCTGAAGAGTAGTAAACTGTAATGATGGGGTAGCAGATACTTGATTAAAATTATAATTGATATATGAGCATATCCACAATCTGTTATTAAAGTTTTAAGCTAAGGGGTAAATAATATGGGTTTTGGTGGATGCTGAAGTAAAAGCATGTATTGTCAAACTTGATACGAATAGACTCCAATCTGTTGTCACAGATACTGCATTTTACGGCTCAAATGCATGTCCCAGGCTTTTGTGCAATGTGGTTTGCTCTTCTTTTTTCGTATTGTAGCAGCTACATTTCCTAAGGAGTAATGTTGAATGTAGGAAAAGCAGAAACTTTCGTTAATATGTTAGTTCATTTGATCAAGATGAAACACATCTCTTCTGCACAAAACCCACTTTATGAAGATGCTAAAAGCATTTTGTATGGATGATAATTAACCCAGGACTGTACACATCTCTTTATCAGCTTTTTACCTGACAGTCTGGCCCAAAAGCTCCCTCATTCCTGCAAATTGCGTAAAACCCTAAAGCCCGTGTTTTAAGGAAGCACACAGGGATCCCTCCCATTCAGTACATCTAGAGATAAATCTCCTCCCACTGGATTCAGAGATAAAATATCTGATGATTTTAGCAAAACCAGACTTTACTCCCTGTTCCAGCATAGCTTCCAGGGGAGCCCTGCTGGGCTTGAAAAAATTAAATGTTTGTGGTCTGCATTTTGTGTGCATATCTACTCTTCAGACTAAGGGTATGCATATAGAAAATATTTTAGGGAAAGTTTTGACTCCCATCCTATTTTTGAAATGCATTATGAACTGGTGAGTTTATATAAATACTGTGTAACAGTGATAGCCTTAAAACTTCAAGGTTGCTTTACATATTGTGATCAGCCCTTCAGCTGGCCATAAAGAGGCAGAACTGGAGGGTGTGGGTGGGTGGCGAGGTATTATTCTAAATCCCTCGTATACAAACTTCCCGAATAAGTAAAAATGCAATTTCCCCAACTGAATACACTTCTATTCTCCTATCGCGGGGATTTATGGGCTCCCTCTAGTGGGTAACTTTAGCGCATGAGTTTTTCTTAAGGGTTTGTTCTTCTCGGAGAGTTTACAGCTGATAAACAAGATGGCTGACAGGCTGCAAGAGCCTCCAGACTGAACAGCCCTCCCGTGTTTCGGGTCGGTCTCTCAGTAAAGTTAAGGGAAAAGTTACACAGCGCGTACTGTGCACTCGTTACCACCCAGCCGGTCTGAGAGCTGAGGCTCTGCCGAGACCCGTGTCTTAGGACCTACCACCAGCGTTTGGCCGGGCAGGCGAAACAGCCACCCGGCCCGGCCCGGAGAAGGGGGGGCGAGGGCGGGAGGCGCCATGCCACAGCTCTGCGGGGAGGGCCTCACTGAGCCCCGCGGGCGGAGCTGCCGCACCGTTCCCCCACACCCCAAATTGCTCGGCCCCTCAGCCGCCCTGAGGCCAGGGGTTTAGGCCGTCTGTCAAAGCCAAACTTTAAAACTCTTAAGCCTGACTGTGATGAATAGTGTTTGTTATGAACATTGGGAGCTTTTAGGGACCTCGGTTACTCTTGCTTTAAAGGGAACATTTTGTTGTAGAAAGTAGTTG
Organism: Florisuga fusca; assembly: GCA_038090715.1. Lineage (NCBI taxonomy): Eukaryota > Metazoa > Chordata > Aves > Apodiformes > Trochilidae > Florisuga > Florisuga fusca. The sequence continues at coordinate 1,514,226 of JAAWXA010000031.1, read as the reverse complement.
GTTAAGATTTTTTTCAGCCCGTTTTACTTCGTGGTTGTGTCTTAACAGAAAGTGTCCGGGATTTCAAAGGCTGCTAGGGGTGTTGGTTGTTCCCATGTATTTCTAGTTGTCTTTTTTTTATTATTTTTTGTTTTTTTTTTTTTTTTTTTTTTTTTTTTTTTTTTATGTGGGGTGGGTTTAGGTAGGTTTTTTATGGTGGTGGGTTTTTTTTTTGGTTTTTTTTTGTTCATTGCTTGGTTTTTTTGTTAGTGGATTTTAATGCAGTTTATAAATACGCATTTGGGGCTAATTTGACCAGATTGTGCCCTGGTAAAGCTTGCATTGCTTGAGGATTATGTGCTTGTCACCCGACATGTGCATAAAACAAACGATGAGCTACTTCAAGGATAACCAAACGGCTGGACTCTTGAATGCTGAGTCTTGCAGCTATCTTAGCTGCAGAAGTAATTTAATTTGATTATTTTTCTTCTCATTATACTGAAAAAAAAAAAAGAGGTTTGTTTTTTTTCTTTCCCATACCTCCAGCATAGTTACATTTATAACTGAGTATGTGTCTCTTGTGGTCTCGATTACATCCTGTGTTTTTAGCTGGCAGCGTTTCCTCTGCAGAGGCCCTGTTCTGTATGCCAGCATACATTTCTGTGTATATTAAAAGAACAGAATCAAGATGAAATAGTAAATGAAACTACAACCCCTCCAATAAGTGGGTTTTTAATACAGATGATTGGAACAAAACTAGAAGCTGTACATCTGTCATTGTATTTCTTTATGTAAAACCATCAAGTGTGTTAGCTTTGCCTTGTTAAAGAAGATGGAGCAATTCATTTAAGCCATCAAACGTGTTACACACACCTTTCTACCATTCTTAAATATTTAAATATTTGAAGACTACTTCTTCAGTAAGAGTTTCTGGAAGTGGAGCTTGGCATCTCCAAAGTATTCTGTGTTTCAGAATCAGGATGCAAATCCTCATGTCCAGAAATGTCTCTTTTCAGTTTGCATAGAAGCATTTTTGGAACAGTGAACTCTGCTAACAGCTGTATTCAATCTTGAGTAAAATCACTTCCTGAAAAAAGTGAAATTCAACTTAATACACAAGCTTGCTTGGAATATAATACCACGGAGTCAGGGAACTTTGTGATTATGAAACTAAATCCATTCACCCTGCTGAGGTAATTTCTTGTAAATTGTACACTATGGAAATCTTTAATCAATGTCAATGTTTTTAAAGCTAAAATTCATACGTTTCAAATGTGCTTTTTATTTCCCCTCACCTGGGGAGTGCATTAGTTTGCTAGGTTTATTTTTCTTGGGTTTTGTTGTTATTGTTGGGGTTTTTTTGTTTGGGTTTTTAGTTGTTTGTTTGTTTAAGAAGAATTTTCAGCTGTGGCTTTGTGAGGTGGGAGAGGAGTTAGGGCATGACAAATAGTGCTCTTACCTGCTCTAAGTATTTGGCATCGTAAGTCCAGTCAGGAAAATCATGAGACTGTTTAAAAAAGGGTATTTAAAAGCTACATCTGATATTGTAAAAAAAAAAAAAATCAGGCTGTTCTTTAACACTGCAGTTACACAGAAGGGTTGAGAGGTATTCAGTATTTTTTATATATTTAAAATGAAATGTGAGATTCTGTATATATTTATACCATGATCCAAAGGTAGAAAGTGAGCTAGCCTGCATACTGGTAAGCGTCACTCTTGTGGTATGAACTAAAACCACCAAATAATGCTAAGCTCACAGCCAGACCTACGCGACTGAAGCTGAAACCCACCTTGTGGTCCTTACAACGCTCAGGGTACATGAGCTTCAAAATGCAAAACAAAACCCAAAGCAACCACATAATGAAGCTATACATTAGAATTGTTGACATAAGTCTATCGTTCATCTGACTTAATGATCCAGGACTTCAAAACAAGACTGAAAAGAACAACACACCAAACCCAAGTTGCTCAGTCGTATTTAAATTTTAAAGAGAGGAACAGAATGTTTACATGCTTCTAGAGGCTGAGCAGCTGAGTCAGTCATTGGGGCACTCCAGTAAAGTTCTGCCTTAGCTGATGCCTAATTCTGTAAGTATCTAAGGATCTAAATATATTTTGCATACATTTCTGTATTCAGTAGCTTGGAAGCAGAATATAAGGTTGAAGATTTGCATGTGGTTTTCTTATGTTTGGGACGAGTGCCATAGCCACAGGTTACAGTCTGTTCCCCTTGTTCCTTGTTAGCGTTTTGTTATTCTACATAAAACTGACCGTGGTGATAGTAGAAATTGAGAGAGATTCACTCCCAAATGATCAAGGCAGCAGGCACTAGGATGGGGTGTGAGTACTGGCTCCTGGTAGCATCTGGGGCTCTTATTTCCACTGGGATGTTCCAAGAGCATGTATCTTCTCCAGCTACTCCTGTGTATGGTTTTCTTTTGAAGCCTGTGCGGTTTCTCTTCCCTTTCCCTTTACTCATGGCACAAGTAACCTAAGGGCCTACCTTGGAGCAGGAAATTCCAGGAGGGGAAAGGCCACCTACATGTTCTACAATAGCTAGCCAAGTGACTGACAAACTGCCAGTTAACTTCTCATCTTGTCAGCTTTAAGGAGGAATCCTTCTTTCAGCAAGGGTTTTGCTTTACAACAAAGTTTCATTTCCTGATTTACCAGGAAAGTACAGGAGAAATGTAATCTGAAAAATTGTAAAATACTCAAAATCATATGAATTTTTTTTCCTGTAAGCACTGTCCTTTTGGCTAACAAAACATATGCAAACTTCCTCCTCTGTGTCATCATGTTTCTGGAAAGTAGAAAAGGTAGATTTTTTTAACTCTTAACCTGAATGTTCATATGCACAACATTTCCCAGTCTCTAACTTTAGTAATATTTGCTGCAATTTCTATGATTCATCAGTCTTAAGAACTTTCAGGACAAATTAATCTTTTTGCTTGGATAATCTGTATTTTTCTGTGGAAAACATAGGTGTAGCTTACAGTAATGCAATGGACTACTCAGTGCAGTACAAATACTTTTGTACAAAAAATACACATTGCAAGCTTTCTTTTAATGCAAATAAAAATAATTGTTTTCACCCCACTTGAGCTCAGTAATGGCTCTTCGGGAAGCAGAGTATACCTTAGGATTTTGATGATTTTATGGTTGGAAAACCATATTTTATTTGGCTTTCTCGTAAAATGTAGGTTTTGTACAGTCCTTTTGGGAACAAAATTAGTTTCTTCTTAGCACGATTTCCCTTTATTTTACCTAAATTCATATAATTAAAATAAAAATTCTGCCCACCCCAACCAGTTTTCTCCTTTTTACTGCCAACAAAGCCACTGAGCATTTTTTCCATTCCTTGTTCAAATTGTTAAGATGCCCCTGAGGACCTTTGTGTACACTGTCTTCTCATTCTTTTTTTTCCTTGACATTCTCCCCTCCCTCCAGCAATGAGGTACTAATTAAAGAGAGGACACACTGACCCTGGGTTGTTTAGAAGTCACAGGGGAGGGGTAGTGGCACAATGACAAAACCATCCCTGCAGGAAGTAATCAGGCTGGAGAGCCAGCACAATACTCACTTCCAGCACCTGAAACCCCCTTCAGTTTTCAGATCCAGCCCAGAAGCAGATTTATTTTCCCTTTAATAAAGGATCTTTTTTACAAAAAAAAGCTTCAGTATCTCTGTGTGTCAGTCTGTTTGTTTAACAGGGTTATTATACAAATACTGTTTTTTCTTAAACAATTACTAAAAATATATATAACGTAATAGAGTTTGTAAAATAAAGGCAGTATTAAATGTTACTTAGTATCATAGACCTTTATTTCAGGGGAAAGGTAGTTAGTTTGCTAGCATGATACCATCCAGCAGGATTATGTACTTATCGATTAGCTATGAATATTGCAATATTTTTATGGCTATTATTACTGAATTACTAGCTCACTGGTAGTTGCCATACTTTACAAGCACCTAGCAACAGAGAAATCCATGATTTGTTGCAAAACAGACTTTGCAAACTAAACCAAAAAGTCATCACTTTGGATTTAGACCTGTGAAAATAAGATTTCTGTTTATCCAGAAATCTGCTGTAAGACATTTCCAGCGTAAGGTAAAGACAGGGTCCTGCAGTATGGGCTGGGGCACTGCCTCCTCCCAGGCAGTGTTCTGCTGGCAAAGCCAGGGAGACTCTGTTGATAAGTTAGTGCAGCCAATTAGATAAATCATCAGGCTCGAGCCCTGGCACTCAATCTTCCGTGTTATCTGTACAGTTTTATCTTGTACCCATAAAAGAATCCGTCTGATTTCAGTAGCTATCCACTTGGGCCAGCCAGCCTAAATCAGATCGAAGTGTTGAAGTTAGCAATGTGATACCTACCATTCCTGTTGAATATATGGAAAAAAATCCCACTGTCTGGGAGCAGGATCAAACTGCAGACAATGCCCTTTAAAATGCACAGTTAAGGGATTTATTTTTATCTTTATGCATTTTTTAGTAATTAAGAATAAAATAAACTAGGAGAAATATTCAGAAAAGCCCTGTTTGAGGCAGAGAAGAGAATGCTGTCTCTTACTCCACAGCCTAAACAAATTATTGTCATCTTAAAAATAATCTCATATCTCTGAGGTTTGGTCTGTTGGTTGGTTCTGTTGTTTCTTTTGCGTTTGTTTGTTTTAGAATTCTTGGACCTATGGTGATACCTGGAAAAATCCTAAGTTTTAGTATGTCCATTTCATGAAGTATCCATCCATCCAACAAGGTTTATACTTGATAATTTAATATCTCTTCAGCCTAAATGTAACAGAAGTATGGAAGACATGGATCCACTGTGTCAGTCAGCTCCACATATCTCACATGCCTTTCACTTTCAGTGTTAAGGGATATAAAATATATAAGACCCCAAAACAAGTCAGTGTGTATGTATTTTCAGTTGTGTTGCAAAGTCTTTGATTATACCAATCAAAAATCTTCCGATCAAAATGTAAGGATTTATGTATCTATATTCTAGATAGCAGGCTCCAGAATGTTGATAGCATTTGTTCTGTAAATTATTCTTTTTCACTCTTATTTTTCAGTGACATAGTGATCTGTCAAAAATTATGACTTTTGATCAGCTAGGGGCCTTACATCTTCAGGAAGATGCTATGCCCTGGTACTGTAAGCTACCCTGAAGAACAGATCATGTCTGAGACCCTTCTCACCTGCCCAGAATGTGACCTGGGTATGGAACTAGAGACGCCCAAAGTTATTACCGTCTGGGCAACAGAAAAGTGTTAACAGTATCAAAATCTAATACCACCGTCCCATGATCATTAATGCCAGATGTGTGCCCTGTGAGACTGCTTGGCTCTGCAAATGTGATCCAGATCAGGTCTGAGCAGCGTTGCTGCTGCTGAGGCTGCATGCACAGTGCAAGGGTTATGATTGTAGAGGTAGAGCAGTACCTGCAGCCTGCCTGGAGCTCCTAGCAGCTTTTCTTTGCTGGTGCCCTAAATGAAGACAGTGCTAAGCGAAGACAGTGCTAAGCGAAGACAGTGTATCACTGCCTCCTGAGCCAGGCAGGGAGCCTCACTGTCTCTGATGCAGCAGACTGTGCCCTGGGTTGAGCAGAGGTAACTGGTGCCCTCCAAGGTGCTGCCTTTTGCGACTGTGTGGATCATTTGTGGGAGCCAAAGACAGGCATGAATGCAGGGACTGTCCAAGGGAGAGCCTGCTTGGAATGAGAACACTGACATTTTGAGCACTGTTGGGAACTGCAAGGTTGGAGTAGAAAGGAGACAGAAATGGACTAAAAACGTTAATGGTTGGACTTGATGATCTTAAAGGTCCTTTCCAACCAAAACAATTCCATGACTGTATGATTCTAAAATGCCATTGTCTGGCAGTTCAGTTACAAAGCAGTTCAGATGTTTGAGGCTATGATGAGGCATGTGTATCACTGGACTTATATTGTCACCTTTCAAAAATATGGAAAAAAAAGATGTATGGTTTGTTTTTAAAATAAGTTTTACAAAGTAGAACCCACTTGTGCTGCGTATTCACTGCATCACATTGTGTGACTAGTGCGGCTTTAATCCAATGTCTTAAAACTTGATTTAATATCTAAGGGAATCACAGCATAATTGATTCAGACCAAAAAGTATCAGCCAGTGTTCTTGACATCACTGTTGGTTATTGCACTGCCCATTTGACTGGATTGTTATTGTTCAGATTCCTTTCTGGTTTTGTAATGGCTGTATTTCACATTAAAGTTCAATGGTTTAATTAAGGAAATGACTGAATAGGAAGTTACTGTAACCATGATTTCAGCTTTTAAAGAAAGATTTGCTGTATGTGTGAGGAAATTTGTGAACTTAAACTTTTTGTTAAATGTGCAATGTCTCAATTTTTTTTTTAAACCACTGATACTCATATGGATAAATTTTCCTTCCTTTTGTGGAGCTTTATAGATTTATTTCTAAGTACGTAGTATATTGCATGTCTTGCCGTGAACTGTGGCTTTAAACAGATGTTTTCATTTGCGAGTTTAATTGAGATCTGAAGACAAAACTAAGGACAGTCTGTGTTTGCAAATGTCTGTTGAAATGGAAATATTTTGTGTGCTACTACATAAATCCCTGAGTAGCTGCTTGCTTTCAGTTTTGAGTCTGGTCAGGGCTCTGCAGTCAGAACTGCATCTCCACATTGCAGTACCCTCCGCAGCTGGGTGGGATGTAGAAGTTCCTGCCTAGGTCTAACCAAGCCTGCTACATGTTTCAGCTGCTCTTTCATTGGAACTGTGAAATCCACCTGTTAGGAAAAACATATATATTTATCTCTAGATTTAAACTGCATCAGTTTGCTTTTCAGCTTCAGAGCACACCCACATCAACAGTTGATTCAGTCCAGCTAAAGAGTGTGGTAACGTCTGCTCCGAAGGGTGGAATAAGTGGCTGGCATAGATGTGGAGAGGGGAGGCTGTAACAGGGAAAGACATCTCTTAAATCAGATCTGATACAAAAGGAGTAGCAAAGTCTCTGAAAAAAACCCCAACAAAAACTCACATCTACTCGCTACAAGTATCCACTCTGCCAAATGTTATATTTATTGGTTTGTTCAGCTACCAAATAATTACAGTGGTACAGTAAATAGCATTAAGTACTATGCGTCATCTGAAGCCTGGAGTTTCTCATTTTTTTTTTTTTTTTTTTTTCTTTCCCCAGTATATTTACTTTATAGTTTACAGTTCTTGAAAGGAGCAAGGAGCAGTATAGTACTCCAGCACAAACTAAGATCTGTAAGTAGGTATCATAAAATACTTTCCCTTGTAGGGTGAGCTGCTTAGCAGGCAGTCAACACTGACAGTCAAAAATTACCTGGTATTTAATGAGGGGCACATTGCCTGTCTGTTTTAACAATTTAACAAAGGAGTTCTAGCACAGTTTTGATTCAATTCTTTAATTTTATCAGCCAAACACAGTAGGAAATCAGTAATTAGACAGTTTCAAGAATTTAAACCAACCGTAGCCAGGGAATCTAAAATACAGATTATAAAAGGATGTATTGTTATAGATGGAAATGTTATGGTAATACATTCTAGAACTAACCTCTTAGTTAATTTTAAACTGCTTTTTTTTATTAGTTTAAAAAATTAATGGTTGTCCACAAGACTTAAACTTTTTTTCAAAGAAAGTAAACAGATTTTTTTCTCTATTCCACAATTACACTAGTCAAAACTACAATAAGGAAGCTCAGTGTGAGTTACTTGCTTTGAGTGGTTCTGCTTGAATGGATTTGTGGTCAGATTTTTTGTGTTTTTTGATACAAAATATGTAAGTTATTGCTTAAACTTTTTAGTGAAGATTTGGATTGGACTTCATCTTGCAGTTTAAGTCATCTGTATGTCAAAGTCTTAGCTTCTCCAGTTTTTCATTTCCTCTCTGTGAGTAAGAACCATTTGGTCAAGTCTTCTGGTGTAGCCAGTGCATAGCCCACTTGAATGTAGTCACCAAGGGATTAATCTGGCTTTTTTTCACTCTGACCTAGTTCTTGTAAAATCATGTACCTATGCAATTTACTCACATGAATTGTCGTATTTTATGCCATTGCTAGGAAAAAAAGTTTATTCTTTCTCAAGTTACCAGATACTGAAGTACATAAAAAAAGCTAACAACCTAGTAATATGAAAAAAGTTGGTAGTTTCCACAGGCCTTAGCGACTGGTGTCAGGAGCCTGCAGTTGAAATTAGCATTATAACATAAGGATTTTTCTTTACTCATACCTTTTGTCGGTACATTGTTAGTTGATTTCAGAATGCTGCTTTTTTCTCCAGGTGTCACTAGATTGCATACATGCAAGAGCAGAAGTTAATGCATACGCCTAAATGGTCTGAGGCAGTGTTTTGGAACAACCCTTCTTTGGAATGAAGTAGCAACTTGAGTGGAAATTAAAGGGGGAATTAAAGGGAATTAAAATGGAAGCATTTAGGCATATTTAGATTTTCAACTCTCTTTTCATGTCTTAAATGGTGTCTGTAATTCTGATAAAAATTCTACTTGAGTTGTGAAACAGCGGGCTCTGCTCGGAAAACAATCTGAAATTTCTTGGATTCAAAATGTATTTTTTTACTTTGTGCAGAATGTGATTTATATAACATCTCAGCTGACATGATCTGACATGTTTTTATGAATTCTTTTGCAAGGCAAAAAATGCCTCTAGTTGCAATTTATAGTAATGAGACTGTCTGCTGTAAAGTAACTGATTACAGCAAAGGTGCAAGAAGCGTGTTTGCCTTTCCAAGCTATTAACTTCTTGCTTCTAGAGAACCTGAACCTATGTTCTGCAGCAATGTCATCTGTGGATCTCCAAAATCCATTGTGTGTGCTTTACCAATTATAGTTGAATGGTATTTTGGACTGGAGTTCAGCCAGCCAGGTTAAATAATCTGTATGACAGATAACTGTGAAAAAATAGAACAAAGCTCTATCTATAATTATGTGAGCAAATCTTCATATGAAAACTTTTCAATGATCTTTAGAATAGTGAAGGGTAAATTGTGTCTTGGAGTCAAAAAGAATATTATGATAATACCTGGTTGTCTTTGTTCTGGATTATGTCAGGGGACAAGTGGATCAGGTCCTGAAGTGGGCAGTTTTATACTTGGTAGTTTTGATGGATAGGTAGCAAAAACCTCACAGGCATGCAAGAGCACATGTTCACATAGAAGATCACGTACTTCCTCCTAGTAAGTAGTCCTAGAATGTTCCTGTAGTTATTTGCTAAAAGCCTTTTTGTCTTCAAGCCTTGTTCAGCAAACATTGCTAGCAGTTTTGCTTTTCTCAAAAGTAAATGCAACAAGTAGTTCTGCAATGGCTGAAATATTGTGAAGATCTGGTCCCTGGGGAGCTTAGTGCAAAATTCTTTTTGAAGATCCCAGAATGAAGAAAATCCCGGCTATGCAGAGCCTCTGACAGAAGCTGCAAGAGTGGAAGATAGGGGAAGGAGATGCCAAGGCAGTGAAGAACTTCAAAGAATGCTGGGGCTAGGGGCAAAAGTTCAACCTAATTCTTGTGTTATCCAAACTTGCTCACTCAACTCTGTTGCAGGGCATCTGCACAAAATGGCTGGGGTCTGGTTGTTGCAATAACCTCAGTTTTCTGGAATCTGACTGGAAACGTATGGTTAAAAAAATGGTTGCCAGTGAAAAATGTTCTGAATAAAATTCCACGGGGAAGCCCTAGAAGGAGAAAAGCCACCCAGACAGCGGCACCTCCTCCCACACACCTTACCCACTTTTCCTTCTCCCACTGCATCTTCCTGCCACTTAACATGAGGTGGTCTTGTTAGACACCTTGGTGACCCAGCTGTACTGCCTGTCATGGCAGGAAAAATGGAAACATTTCTGCTGGGTTGGTGAGTTGAATCAGCATTGAAAAGAAACAGGGGATCAAGAAAGTGCCTTGAAACCATGAAGCTCATAGCAGGAGAGGGAAAAGGAGCAGATTTCCTCCTTTTTTGGCATCCCTGAGCAGTCAAATGCACTCAGTAAATCACAAAAGTGCAATGTAAGTGTTTTCATTCTGGGTGAAATCTGGCACCACTGGTAAAACTCCCATTGATCAGGCCAGGATTTCATTCCAGGTTTTATCTTTGATTTACATGCATTGATACTGGTGAAAAGACCTGTGAAATACGGGAGTATCTGATAGATAGTTTGAATCCAGCTCAAGATAATGTTGAAAACAACTTTAAGAATCTGTTTACCTAAATAAATATAAAACTTAGTTATGATACAATGAAATATTTTCCCAGGAGTATTTGAGCTGCTGCCAGCCCATGACACTTAGTATAGAACAATTAGTAAACAGCTTTATGAATTACTCCCTGAAATAAATTGTCCAAGTTATCTTGATTAATTTACTGATTACTGAACATAAATATTCAGATCATCTTTGAATTTAAAATTACGGGAACTGAAGTGATGACAGTGAAGACACAGACTCGGGGCAGCAATGAAGTTTGTTGCTAGTTTGGCTCAGAGTGGACTGGCAAAAAACCCTGTATGCTGCTGATGGTTATACAGGGTATCAGCAAATGGATTTGGTGTTCTGGTCCTGCCCTTCACCTAGAATCATAGAATCATAGAATTCTGTCATAGGATTCATAGAAACCTGTCTGTGATGTGCCAGTCGCATCCTGTACTTTTGGGTATGGGATGCCATAGCTCTTCGGGGAAGGGCTGTGTCACCAGGAGCTGCACCCTCATTTCAGCCCCAAGAACGGGCTCTGCGGGTTTTGGGTGATCACAAAACTTGGGTTGCCTCCCACTGCAGATACTGAGTGCTGCACTGGGGGAGAACTGTCATTGCCATGGCTGCTGGGATGATGGCATTTATGAACACTGAATTTAGACAGGAGGAAGGATTTTCTTATTCTAATGATGTATCTGTTTATCGTTCTGTTTTGTGTTCTGTTGCTATTGTGTAGGTGCTACAAATGTAACAACTGCGCATTTTCAAAACACAGAGGGAGAGAGCAGGTATTTTTAGGGGAAAAAAGTACCAGTTTGTAGCTTCTTTAGCAGATTGAAATGCATAATGCCTGTTGGAGATGTGAGCTACAGCAGGTACCTCAGGAACAAGTCTATCAAGGTTTATGTGGATACTTTTATTTTAAAGATATTGAAAATGAGATAAGATACAGATTCATTATTGAATGTTTGCTTGACTTCTGCCACATGATCTTGTTTCTTCCCTTAGTACTCTAAATTAGGTCATTATAATCACAGTGTGTATTATAAACAAATGTCTTTCTGTTTATATGTGATTATAAAACAAACTTGGAGGGTAAAGGCTGTAATTTTGCAACAGATAAAATGTATATGTCCTTTGAAATCCATATGGAAATCAGTTTCTCACACTCCAACTGAAGTGATGTAAATGACACCAGAGAGCCAGTACAGAGTTGTCAATGTGCTCAGGGGAGTTCAAGCACTGTAAAGACATTTGCAGGTCAAAAATGAGGTTAATTGAGAGGGATTTGTGTGAGGACATTAAAATTTGCAGTGCTTGTCAGCAGGTAGAGCTGTCAGTTGTTCACTTTGCTACTAGTATTTGTCGAAGAAACACAATAGGACTTCATTCCAGGGAAAGAAAGGAAAAAAAAAAGCAAGAAGAGTCATCTTAGGACAACAACACTGTTTGGAAAGAGCTGTGTTTTGTGGCTTCATTCCAAGATGTCCACACATATACACCTACTGCACACGATCCCCAGCCTGGCTTGTTGCTCCTGCCAGTGTAGCTGCTGTCAGCAGCAGAGGTTTCCAGAGCAGCGTCTGGTCTGGGGGTTTTTTAGGTATTATTAATCCCATAGCTTGAGTGTGCAAAGCTGGTTTTGCAGTAGTGTCAGTAACTCCATCGTTTTTTTGCATATCGTATTTTAAGTCACTTTTTATCCCTTTTTCCTCTTTTTACATAATGAGCCATTTTGGATAGTGTGTTGCAATTCCAGCCTTCTTCTCATTGCTCTAGTACAAAATTCGCTTACAATGCAAATAAATAGTGAATGTTTCATTCGAGGCTTCCCTTCCGGTAAGGGTCTGATTTTTTTTTCCATAACTACAGAGCACTGACAGATCTGAGGCTATTTTGTAGACTTAGATTCCAAGAAAACAGCACACAAAAGAGTAAAATTTATGTCTGCTTGATTTTCTGTCAGACTTTCCACTCTAACCACTGTGCAATTATTTATCTTTTCAGTGTCATTAACTGTTCTCAATCTGTAAATATATTTTAATTGTAGGAGTAATTTAATTTATTTTCTTTCTTGTTTCTCGTAAAATAGTAAACATTCAAGTCTGGCCTACATGAAGAAAAATGTCATCCAAGAAAGTCCAGAAGACAGAATCCTACTTTAGAGCCATAATTTTTTAGTTTTATAGAAAATATTTATGTATTTCCAAATTTTGGTTAATCCTTTATTAATATTTTTATTAAAAAGTCAATATGTAAAATATATAAAAAATCAAATAGCTGCATAGAATAATTGTTTGCTAGAAAATATGTAGCAAATATTTCTGCTTTCTTCTTTTACTGTTCCATAAATTTATTCTATACTCAGTATAAAATTAAGGTCAAGAAAACATGTTGAAACAGTGAGCTGTTCTTAGTAGTCACACTTAAAATACAAATCTGTTTTAATATAATGAGGAACAACTTCCTACATAGTTAATAACAAAGCAGAAAAAACATTAAGACTTTGCCATTTCAGACAGGCTTTATTATTTTGTTCTACAATAAATCTGGCAACTGTTTACAGACTTTTGACTGCTTTATAGTCTCGAACAAGTGTCTGGCAGCATTATCAAGCTAATGGGAGAATTCAGATCTTTTAGAATAATTTCAGTTAATTCCACAAATCAAGATTGGATTTTGTCCTATGTTTTAATTGCTGATTATGAGCAGCCTCCTTAAATTCCTGTTACATAGTAATCCTTTACAGTAATTCTGTTTCAGACTTGTGCTTCCCAGAATATACAGGGTATACTTAGGAAGGGGGTGTTTGATTGACGGTGGAAATACTTCTGTAAGGAAGTATTTCCTTGTGGCTTTCAAAGAATAAATAATGCGTTCCACGAAATAAAAATGCTGGTATGGCATTAACAAGAGATTGTGTTGCTCTCCATGTTCATATTCTTAACATGTCATCAGTGAAGGAATGGTAACAATTGCTTATAATTGTGCAGTATATAGTGTCTTTCCAAGAACATTGAAAGAAGCATGGAAGTAATGAAATGCAAGCTAAAATGAATAGGAGGAGTCAGAACATGGCATGGGAGGCACAAACCCAGTGGCCACAGCAGAGGCATTCTCTGTGCACTGAAGGGTGCAGAGGACTGTTCCACCCCCTCTCCCCCCCCCAAGAACTGTTGGATTTAAGGGAAAAAAAATCCATAGTAGAGGTGATGGGAAAATCAGAAACAGGTTGGAGGATTCCCAGGGAGAATGAGATGGTGGGTTCAAATAAAAAGAAATCTGTTGCAGTGACTGCACATGTATTTTATAATGAGTATAAATACAGTATTTTTAAAATTCAAATCTAGAATATAAGTATTTTGGTGTTTTGGTACCAATATTTGAAATGGTACAGCTGGAAATGATTTTTTATCTTCTCCTTTTTGTGGTAATCTTCATAGAGATTCTTTTCTTACTGTTGAATACATTACCATAATTATTTTGAAGACTGCATTACTAAATAGTGTCTTCTTTTTGTGTGTGCAGTACCTTGATCTTTAGTCAGTCTTATAATTCTTCAGTAGTGGGTTTTTGGTCATGATTTTTTTTTCGACAAAAAAGAAAACACTAAAGTTTTTATACAGAAAGTGTTTTGCATTTTTGTAGCATTATTACGTCCCATATCTACTGACCTTTCCTTCTCATATTTACTTAGCAAGATAGACACATCTGATTACTTAGACATACCTGGAATACTTAAATAATAATAATTTTAATAATTATAATATTATTTATTTCCAAAGAAGTTTCCATTTACTGAACTTGAGGTTATTCTTTTGCCTGTTATAAGTTCTTTTCTTGCTTTCACTTCTGAGTAGATGAACTTGAGCCTAAAATTAAAAATCTGTTTCTATACAATACTTAGCTTCCCATTCCCCTTTATTAACGCTTTTCAGGAATTGCTTAATACTTCTTGAAGTTCATCCCTGCATACTGTTTACTTGTCTTGCATAGGGTATTTCAAAGTATTTCTGCATTGCTGTGCCTCTTCTTCCTGCCTGCTCTGGTTTCTATCCTTTTGCGTGTGACTGAGTGTGATGAGAGGATGGTCGCTCAAGCAAGTGAGAGTTGTGGTGGAAAAGTCAGTCTTCTAGGTCCCATTGAGGTGAAGAAATGAGGTGTCCACAATCACTCCTCTCCTCTACGGGTGCTTCATGAGGCCATGAAGTGGCCAGGAGAGCATGGCTGTGAGGACATTCAGGAGATCCAAATCTGGATTTACAGGGTTTTGCAATAAACTAATAGTTTCCATTTTAAAGCAGAGCCAGGGCTAAGGGATGGTCTATCCTACAGAGGCACTGAATGCACTGAGAGGAAATAAATACTTCAGTTGAATTTTGAAATAAATAAAGGAAGCTTCGTATTTGATTTAGAACAGAAATGGTAAAGCAGCAGCTTAAATGAGGAGAACGGTTTTTAAAATAATGGCTTAGTTTTGTCAGTCTGCTGTTTGCTAAGACTGACAACATTACTGAAAAGATTCTTGAGGAATTCCATTTGTCTCCAGGTTTTCAGATAAGTCTTTCTTTCTGTATTAACCCACTTTTTCTGCCAACCTAAATTTCTGAAACGTACATAAAAAAAAAACAAAACCAAAACCAAATCTGAACATGTAATTACAACATATTAGCTCCAAAATGCACCAGATCTGCTAAGCAAGTTTTGTTCATTTCTTTATAAGCAACTCTGAGTAATTTAAAGATGCTCTGAACATAATTCATGTAGACACTTAGATTCTCCCAGATCCTGTTGTCACCTTTTTCCTTCGGGATCCAAATGAATTGCTCATTTTTAACTGTATGCAGCAAAATGTCTGGCTATCTGTAAGTCTGTTCACACTTCCTGTAACACAGTTAATAAAGTTATTGAGAATGTGATTTAAATTAGCATTTAGTGCTGAAACACTGCCTTAAAGCAGTGTAAACTGTAGTGGTGGTATATACCACACTGTATATATTTTATAGATTAGATGTCTCAGGTTTGGGTTTGCTAGATTAGTAAGACTAAGAGTGTTCTTTGCACATAAAACACCCTTCTTGCATCCAAGAAAAAATGTAGGGGAACTGTTATCAGTATGTTGAACAGACATATATGTTTCCAGTATGTGTACTGGAAAGTCCAGAGGATTATCTCAAGCCTTATCAACTTAATCTCACATACAAGGTTTTACACAGAAATAATTTTGCCTGTGTTGTTGGGTAAGAACAAACCAACTTTTCATATGAGCATAAGTTCTGGCTTGAAGGAACCTCGGAGGATCTCTAGTCAAACCTCCAGCCCAAAGCAGTGAAGAGATCAGGTCAAGTTGCTTAGGGCTGTACACAGTTTTGCCTTGAAAACCTTCAAGGATGGAGAGCACATGGCCTCTTTGGGCAATGCCTGGCTGTCCCTTATGTCCAGTCAGAATCTCTTTCCTTTCACTTTAGGTTTGCTGTTCCCTTCCCTCCAGCCACACTGCTGTGAGGAGTCTGGCTTTGTATTCTTGATAACCTCTTCATAGCAGCTATTCCGTCTCTGAGTCACAAAATGGGGACCCATCACTCAGGCCTTTCAAAAATAATAGAAAATGTTGATAGGTAGATTAGCACCTAGGATAGGACATAGAGGTTTCCTTTCCAGAAAATATTGTAACGTGTTTTTCTATAAAAACAATAAATACACAGATACCATTTGATTGTAATCTAGTAGGTCTTAACGGGATTATATTTGTTGTGTGTTCTCCTAATATGTTAGGAAAGAGAGTATGGTAACCAAGGGAAATGGGACACATGCTTAATCTGAGAGAGGCAAGTCCGTGTTTAAAGCACAGGAAGCTGTGGGACATGTGGCAGCAGAGAGGGCAAGATAGCAATATTTTGAATGCTGCTTGGGAGTCTTCTTGAGTGCCTTCCCTGGTATGACAGTGACTGAGAATAGGCCCAATCGAGCATATAGTGTTTACATCCCTCCAGCCTCTTCCCTGGGGGATGTGGCAGGAAGAGGAGAAGGAAGGAAGCAAGGGATGATTGATGGGTTTTGAAAAGCTTTTCCCTGCGAGGGGAAGGTGTGGTTACTCTACACATGTCCAGCTAACAAAGCCCTGCTGTAGGCATAGTAGATGAAAGCTTTGTCACCCCTTTGGTGGTCAGAACAGTGCAGAAAGATCTTGTTCCTGTTTTTCATTTAGGAGTACAGATTTAAGCAGGAAAAGTAGTCTACCACCACTACAGTTTACACTGCTTTAAGGCAATGTTTCAGCACTAAATCAGATTGCGTCATCTGTGACCATGGGGCTATAATAAGACCAGAGCACAGGTCGTCTGCTGTATGTAGTACATCCCGGGAGGGCATGGACACACAGCTATGTTCTGTCTAATTAAACCACAGGTACATGAGCATATTAAGTTGATGTGCTGCCAAAACAAGCCGTCATATCCACCCTCTCTCCCCAACCCATTTTTACTCCCCTACTACCTCCTCCATTATGCTGGCACAAGCCACATGCTGAACCAGACAAAAGAAATTATCTGAAAGAAAACTAACCTGATTAGAGGGGGGGGGAGAGTGAGGGGGAAGGAAAGTTAAAAAATTTCACCCAGAATCAATTGATGAACAATTGCTTTTTTCAGCAATGGTGCCAGCTGGTGTTGTACAGTTGGCGTGAGGCTACACTTCTAACCAAACCAGAGAGGATGACTTTATGATAACTTTAAACTTCTGTGCTAACTTTATGCCAGCAATGGGATTACAAATGATCCTTGATCCATTGTGAAGTTTAGGTTCTACAGACAGATGGTACCTGATCTGTCATGAAGTCTGCTGGTACAGATTTCCTCCATCAAGCATTTTTCAACAGCAGTGATTGCCACGTGGCTGCAGTGCTTTTCATCTAGTACAAGCAACCCTTAAACTTACTGTATCAAGGCCAAGCTGAATGGAGTCCATTTTAGGACTTGAAAGAGGAAAAAAAAAAAAGGAGGAAAGTTATGCAGAATGTAATTCTGCCAAGCGATGGTGCTTTCTTACTGTCAGCTGTGGTCAGCTGGGTTCTCATCAGTGGTGACAATGTATTTTCAAAATATTTGTGAATATTTCCAGGGAACTGAGTAACTGAAGACTACAGCTTTTGTAGATACTAGCATTATCAGATGACACTGTGTTACTTGGCTTTTCAGTTATGACTTACCTGGCAATTTTTTGTTTCTTCACAGCTGTTTCCCACTGTAACATTTGTGTTTGTGAGATTAGGGTCATGGTACTATCAGAAAGAGGAAGAGAAACAAAAAGGTGCCTGATGATGCATGTCAGTACCAGGTCTGCTGCAATGTTGTCAGCCAAAAACTCAATGGCTTTACAGAACTGTAACTCTGCACGACTTAAAAAACTAGATTACCAGCAGCATTGGTTAATGTAAATGTAACAATGTAAACAACGCAGAGTAATAGCAAGTAAAGTTGGAAACCTCCTTTGTCCATGCATGCTAAGTTTTGTTGCCTAAGAACTGGAACGTTTCCTAGGCCCAAATTTTGTGAAGAAATTTGCAATTTACCCCTGCTTCTCAAATACTGCCCTGAGACATTAATGAGGGGCTTTGACCGGATGTTCTCTGTTCTCCCCCGCTCTGCATCTCTAATCCAGAAAAACTTGGGAGTTAAAACCTGCAATATGTATTGCACTCAGCCATCAGCCCAGCACCTGGGGTGTGACACAAAATCGGCTCTCTCCGCAGAAGCCGGGGAATTGCAGTGTCCTGAGCCACCCCGCGGCAGAATGTGCAGCACGCGAGGCTGGGCGCAGAACGCCAATACCCGACCCGCCCCGACCCAACCCAACCCGCTTAGGCGCAACCATTGCGCGCCGCAGGGGCATCCGCAGCTCCGCTCCGCGCCTCCTCTGGTGCCGCGCCCCGCGTAGCAGAGGGGCGGGTCTCGGGCGCCGTGCCCGTTCCGCGCTTCCCCGCCGCCACTCGGCGCTGCCTCGCTGGCTCATTCCCTCCCTTCTTCCCTCCCTCTCTCTTTCTGGGCGGTGGTTGAGGCCGGCGGGAGGTGGGATCGTCTGGGCTGGGCTGGGGAAGCCGGCGGCGGCGGGCAATGAGAGCCCGTTGATGGCAGGCTGGGCGGCCGCGGAGGGGTAGGGTCGGCGCGGAGCGGTGCAGGGCGGAGCG